>JAYXIM010013760.1:0-25333 GCA_037575425.1 Anastrepha fraterculus | reverse complement strand
GGCATTAGAGGTAGACAACTTGTGTGGAGAAGAAATCCAAAATTTGAAAGCGATTGCGAAACATGGTGGAGACGAAGCAATGATTTGCATGGGGTTGCATGTATGCAAAATGAGTGGGAAACTTAAGGTTTATACCGGCAACTATAGATCACAGAGTGTATTTGGTCATTTTGAAAGATAAGTTAGTGGATGAATAAGGATTGGGTTCCGATTATTTATTTCAGCAACACAATGGTTTTCCTTCATTATTCATGGAACTGCCACACCATTTAAGTCTGTAGGGCACTTGGTCATTTGCGATTAAGTCTCTTCGTCTCGATTGCCTCTTTTAATGACAGTTGCCGAATTTCTCCGTTAGAATATTCTAGTAGTCGATTTGTGTGTCTTAAACTCTTGTTACGTATTTCTTGTTGGACAGCTTTTACTTTAAGGTCTCGATGGATATTATCAGTTAGTATAACCATTCTACTTTTGATATTATACGAAGTATCTTATTTTGCATTTGTTGTATATTTTTTGTATTTGTACCGCTTGCAGTTTCCCAAAACTCTGAGCCATATTTCCATGTTGGTGTTATAATTACTTTGTATATTAGTATCTTGTTTTCTAGTGAGAGCGTTGAATTGCTTCCCAAAATCTTACGAAGTTGTTTAGTCCTAGTCTTGATTTCGCATCGTTTTGGTCCGATCTGAAACTTCCCGTTAAGTTCATTATCTACACCCGTATTTTGTCTTTGTATCGTGTTGAGTTCATTTATTCTTTACGAATGTTGGATGGTAGTGTTGTTTTCTCTTTTTAGAATATGTGACCGGGACGGTTTTATCTTCGTTTATTTTAATCCCCCATTTCTCAAACCATTGAATGGTGTTGTTGAGTAATTTCTGAAGTTCATAAGCAGACATCCTTGGACCTTTGGCTGATGCTAGCAAGCAGTGTTGTCTGTAAATTTTGGTATTTACAGATCTTTGTTGCCGGTGTGGGCATATCAGCTGCATAAAGAAGTTAAAGAAGCGGCCCAAGGACACTACCTTATGGTATATCCAGTCCCATTGTTAGTATATCCGAGCACTTATCTTCGGATAAGTGTCTTCCACTTATATAGCTTTTCATTCATTTGCAGTAGTCTGTTGGTAATTAAGTTAAGAGTTTTTGTAGAAGCCCTGCATGCCACACTGTGTCAAAAGCTTTGGCTACTTCGATATATGCGAGTACTGTTTCATACGTTCGTTTTTTGTCGATGTTTTCGAGAATTTTGTTCGAATCCGTATTGGTGTATTATTTTATTTTTCTTTATAATGGGCTCGGTTTTGTTGTTAGTTAAATTAGCAATGCATATTTTTAAATGTTTTCCTCAATATTTCTATTAAATCACCAAATATAATGTAAACTGGCACGAATTTTACCGCTTTATTTACATACTTACGTATTGTTTACTTTGCGTACTATTTCTACTACTTTTCTAGTATAATTTCATCTTAAATGCAATAATAAATTAAGGAGTGCCACATTCCAGTTGTCACAAAATACATATCCTTGGACTATTGAATCATAGTCTAAGTCTACAACACGTACAAACCTGGGAAATATTTAATATTTTTAGTTTAATTTTATTTTTTTGGAAAAAACTGAGTCGTGCCATAAGTACTGTTACAAGTTAAGTCCGTTATAGATATGAAATTATAATACTTTTTTTAATGAAATTACTTGAAATCTATTCTATAAAGGTGAATGTCTGTTCGTTGACCGCGCATCACTACGAAACGACAACACCAAATGACGTAAAAATGTTTATTCATTCATATTTTCACCCAATGAAGGTTATAGGCATGTTTTTATGATGGAACTCCCACAGGCCCCGTCACCAATAATCAAGTATTTGCTTAAATTTAATTTAAAAAAATTTAGTTTTTCATATTCCCCACTATGTATAGCACACTCTAGACTTCATAATCCGCATAAGCTGTTCAACTATGCCCCAAATGCACAGTTCAAAAACGGTTTGAGATAGAAAATTAATAAAAATAATTTTGCTTCATATATTTTTCTGATTGGCATAGCAACGGATGCCTGGTATTGCAATATTATGGTTATTAATTATTAAATATTTTCTATGAAATTATTGTTTGTAATTCTTCTATATACATATCCTAAATCCCTCAAAACTACTCCTACACGAGCGGGGCCGCGGGTTCAAGCTAGTAATCATATAAACATTAAAACAAAAACTTAAATTTTCATTCGAAATGGTCCCCATTTTCTTTCACAAAAGCCTTCAAACGATTTGACCATTCAGCTATTGCAGCACGCGTGGCTCTCATGGAGATTGAAATCGCTGCTCGCGCCAAAGATTGTTCAAGACTCTCGAAATTTCTGTGAAAGTCTTTCATGTGGAGTTCATCTCTAATTAGTCTTTACATGAAACTGGTCGATGCATTCATTTCTCTGGACATTATTTACTGCTTTCCACGAATTCTTTCTCAAACGGCTTTTATGGCTGCACAGGGTCGAACTACGCGAGGACGACCACTTCTTTTCCAGGCGGTCACTTCAGGCGTTTGGGCGAAACGATTGATCATGCGGTCAATAAACATTCTCGAAATATTGAGTTTCTTCAACAACTCGTAAATCTCACTTTTACTACGCCTTTGTAATGCAATCGCTGCAATGCGATTTTCCTCAGCTCCCCATTCCATTGTTAACAAGCGAAATTTGCCACAAAACTGAGCATAATTTATGAGTAGACAAGCATACGAACAAAAGCAAAAATAACGGAACTTTTTTCTGCGAATTTGTTCTTGCTATATGCATTGCATGCATTGTCACAGAACTTATGGCAAGACTAAGTATAAAGAGTATAAAGGGAATATATACAAATAATATTCAACAGCATTTTTTCTCAATTTATTATACAAATCAGAATTTTTAAAAATCATTGGTGCAGGAATTTGGCATTTTTCTCAGCCTGATCTCTGTAGTCATTGCAGTATATTAAATATTTTTATATTTTGAGATATCCCTAGTACAACGAATACAAAAGCTGCACATCGCCCCACCTAACTCCTTTATGAGTAAGTCTAATCTGCACTTTTTATTGCTTCCTTTTTTTGGTTTTTTTCCCCCAATCGATGCTCCAATTTCGAATGTCTTTCGCGCCTTGTCTGTTCATACGTGTATACATATCTTTATATGGGTTTTTTATTTATTCATCTTCTCGATGCAAGTTTATGTTATTTTATTTCAGTAACCAACTTAACCAGCACCACCGAGCGCATATCCTCTGCCCCATTATTCCCCATACACCTAGCCACAATTTTAATTTTGCTTGCCATGCAAACTTAATGCATTCGTGCAACTGCAACTGTGTGTGTGTGTGTGTTCAGTGTTTAATTTTAAATAACTTAAGCCAATTGCAAAAACTCATTTCCCATTGCTGCCAATTGCAATGTTCTTCTTCCGCTTTCGATAGCTAGCCAGGTTTTTGGTCTCTGTCTGTAATTTCTGTGTGTTATCGCTGCACTTGTATATATGTATGTATGTATGTGTATTTATATTTTGCAGAGCGTATTCCCAAAACGAATCTGGGTAGCAGTTGGTTGTGGCTCACTTGCCAGTTGTGTGTGAACCACTTTGTGAGCTGACATCATCCCTTTGTGTGCACTCCCATAGCAATTTGCGTTGCTACTCTCTACTCTCTACTCTCCACTGTCTACACTCTACTTTCCACTGATTTTATAGAGCTTTTGCTTTGTGTCGTCATGGATTCGCTTACTTTTCTAGCTTCTTTTCTGTGTAGTTCACAATTTCGCTTATTATTACGCTCGTTTTAGTTTGTTGCATATTTTCTTGTTGTCACTGCTGTAAATACCGTTACTGCATCATCTTTTTGCCGTTATTTTTTTATTTTTATTTACTTATTTCTTGTAATTTTGGTTTTTATATCGTAATGTTCATTTTCGACAGCAACCGCTGTGCGAGCAGCGCTGATTTGAGTTCATTCAACGAATATTCTCGCTGCAGTGGTTCTTAAACTGAAAATCTGTGCCATATAACGAATTAGGCAATGCTAGAAGATGGGCGGGCGATAGCAATGGTGCCATTGTGAATTGGGTATTTGGAAAGTGCAGAGGGCAAAGGCATGGGAAGGGCATATGTGTGTGTGTGTAAGTATGCGTGTGTGTGCATGTATATAGAGCAACGCCCGCCACCAACTGTGCTTGCTGCAATGCAATTTAAATGATGGCGCTGAGCTTCCTGCAGTGTTGCAGCTTTACTGAACTATTGCGGCGCGTAGCAAGCAATCACCAAATCTGCCAAATCTACCAAATCGGCGGGTGCATTCATATATTCTATTCTACTATTTATGCACTTTTCGAATTATTTTAATGTTTACTATTTTTTTATAAGTAATTTTCGTTTTTTCTTTTTTTTAAGTAATTTGAGTTGTGCAAATTATGTAACACTGATTTTTGTGTTAAATGCCTTTTTAATGTTTTTTTTTTAAACTTGGAAAAATATACCTAATTACAATATATGTAAACAGTATAAATATATTTATTAGCTTAAAAGGAAAAAATGCGCGAAATTATGTTTTGCAATGATTATTACAGGCGGCCGACGTAGCCGAATGGGTTGGTGCATGGCTGCCGTTCGGTAGTGGCCTGGTTCAAAACCTCTCTCATGAAACATCAAATGATAGAAAAGGTTTTTTTTCTAATTAGCGAGAGGCAACCGAGTGTATTCCTCTCATGATTAAACTCCTCATAAAAAGCCATCTGTCATTCAGAGGCGGCATGAAATTTTCTTTCTCGTCGATTTATTTGAACCTGGGGGCGTTTCCTTTAGTATTTTCCATATTACTGAACTACGAGGCTCAAACTTATCCCGGCCAGCCAAAATCCCTCGACGGCCGAGGGCTCGCATCTGGATACCGAACATGGAGTTCGAAGCTAAGCAACTAATTCCATACTTGCAGGCACACAGCCGCACTGTTCCGATGGATGACTGGAGCATCATCAAAGCGGAGGCTCCGCAAAAGAACAGTGTTTCCTTCCTTCTCCAAATATCGGAGGAGAGCATCGAGCCACTGGGAAAAGTGGACAACAAACTTCGGTTCGGCGTCAGGAAAACGCAACTGAAGATATTCCGCAAATCCGGAGGATGAACAGGACGAGGTTGACGGCACCAACGAGTTGCTCACGGGCATGCAACTTAACGACGCCGCATCCACCAAAAACGATGGCACTAACGAGCAGCACCCGGGAGTACAGCTTGGCATGGGTCTCAAGGTTGTCCAAATAAACCCGCAGCACTCGCGGACTGCCACGGACAACCTAACCGTTCTCCTGGCGAAGGAGAATGTCGACATCGCATTAATCCAGGAACCCTGGGTGCGGAGCACCGAGGTGAAGGGGTTTACTGGAAACACAACCTTTTCTACAAACGGACTGAAGGTAACCCCAGATTTTGTATTGTAGCTAAGAAACATTTGAACATATTTTTAATCCCATAATATTGTTCACAGGATGTGACGGCTTTGAAGGTAGAAGCCGCTGACGGTGTCGGCATCATACTGGCTTCCATCTACATGGCACATGGTCAGCCAGCACCACCCGAGGAGGCTCGTCGGCTTGTGCGTGAAGCTAGAAATAAGAACCTGCTACTCGGATCCGATGCCAATGCAAGGCACTCTCTATGGGGCAGCTCGGAGACGAGCGAACGAGGTGAGTCTTTTTACGACTTTATTATCAATACTAACCTGACGGTATGCAACAGAGGTAACACCCCCACTTTCACCTTTCCTAGTGCGGAGTACTTTAATTGATGTTACTTTACTGTCCGAAAACAGTTCGGTAAGGGTAGAAAACTGGAGGGTTTCCAACATAAAATTTTTTCTCGGATCACAGCTTTATCCTTTACGAGCTGGATCTGAGGGTGGATACACCCTTACCGTATCGAAACCCACTAAGAACTAATTGGAAAAAGTTCAAAAATGTAGTGATCAATAGGTTGAGAGGAATTCCGATCAGCCAAATCACTCTCACGGAAAAACTTGAGAGTAGGGTTACAAGACATTCAGTAGAGCCTCCAAGACGTCGTGTCCAATTAAATATAGCAAAAAAACACATCCTCCCTTATGGAGCAATGAGCTCTCGAAATTAAGGGAACAAGCCAAGAAAAATTTTAATCTCAGCTACTCAACAGGTAATTGGCAACTGTACAGAAATAGTCGGAGACAGTACAAAAAGGCAACTAGGGCCGCCAAGAAAGAGAGCTGGAGAGATTTTTGTTCTTCGATAGAATCTACCAGAGATTCTGCAAGGCTCAGTCGTATCTTGTCCAAAGATCATTCAATGGCTTCTTGAGTAAAGAGGCGATGAGAACCTCACAAAATTTTTATCTTCTGAAAAATATGGTGCTGCTGAATTAACTACGTCACAAAGCTCAGTACGGTTAGCGCGATTTAAAATGCCTCAGTTGCTTTACTCTTAAGTATTTATTTAACACATGGGCTGGAAAGTCCCGGGCCTAGCACATAGATGACATTAGTTTCATTGCGTTCACCTCTTTTTCAGTTATCGCTAACGTCAAAGGAAAAGCTGCTAAAATTTCATGATGTTCTATTCATTACTTCGTGAGTTATTATGCTAAGAGTGGCGCCACTTATGTTATTTTCAAATCAATGGATCAAAAAGAATTCCGGAGTTTAATTTTACGCTGCTTTTTGATGCGAAAAATACCATTCAAGCAAAGCAATGACTTGAAAAGTGTTATGGGGACACCGCTACATCAGAAACAACAATAAAACGATGTTTTGCTGACTTCGAACGTGGTAAGTAAGTGGTAATGTACAAATGTAAGGTAGTGGAAGTCCAAATGAGGCGGAAAACATCAAAAATCCACAAAATTGTTGAATGATCGAAAAGTGCAGTTGCGTAAGTTAGCTGATCCATCGTGGGTCCAATACTTCACTCTGGAATCAACACGACCGTCATC
Source organism: Anastrepha fraterculus (assembly GCA_037575425.1). Lineage (NCBI taxonomy): Eukaryota > Metazoa > Arthropoda > Insecta > Diptera > Tephritidae > Anastrepha > Anastrepha fraterculus. The sequence goes on along the minus strand of JAYXIM010013760.1, from coordinate 18,340 downwards.
TGAGGGGACAGCAACAGGACAACCTCGTCCAAATCGGCTGGATAGATTATGGCCTCGGTATTTTGGATGTGCGTGGTGTAATATTCATCGACTATCTTGAGAAGGAAAATATCATCAACAGTGAATATTGTATAGCATTATTGGAACGTTTGAAGACCAAAATAGCAAAGAAACGTAGAAAATTTCGCTCGAAAGAAGATATTATCGCTGAAACTGAGGCTTATTTTGAGGCAAAATATAAATAGTTCTACAACAGGGGAATAAATGCGTTGTTGTTCTTGATGGAAATTACGTTGATGAATAAAGCTAATTTTGAAAAAAAGAACGTGGTTTCCTTGTTAGACCAGGGACTTTTCAGCCCATGTGTTATCACCGTAATACACGACTTACTGCTAGTCATCGGTTGGTTTTAATAGTAGAATACTCAAGCTTTCAAATAACTTATATTTGAAGAGTAATTTTTTTCTTTATTTAAATCACAGAAGGGCTAACAGTTTTTTTAATTTTCAATTAGCTCCTATTTTCATAGAACAAGGGTGTTCTTTTTAGAGGTTAGGTTTTCAAGATGAAATAAAACGTATATAATTTAATGTTATGGCCAAGAATTTAGCTTTATTATAAAGATACAAATTTGCCATTATGTTTTTGAAAATGATTTCGGGCAAATGGCCGCCGCGGCTGGCTCGAATAAATTCCAGCCGAAAGGCCCAATTTTCGACCACTTTTTGCAGCAATTGGGGCCGTATGTCAGCAATAACGCGCCGAATATTCTCTTCCAAGACGTCAATCGTCTCGGGCTTATCTGCGTAGACAAGCGACTTCACATAGCCCCACAAGAAATAGTCCAGCGGTGTTATATCGCACGATCTTGGAGGCCACGCCACAGATCCACGGCGCGAGATAATGCGCTCACCAAAAGTTTCCTTCAATAAATCGATTGTTGCGTTGGCTGTATGGCACGTAGCGCCGTCTTGTTGGAACCAAAGGTCGTCCACATCAACATCGTCCAATTCAGGCACGAAAAAGTCATTAATCATGGCTCTATAGCGCTCTCCATTGACTGTAACATTATGGCCGGCTTCATCTTTAAAGAAATATGGACCAATGATTCCCTCTGCCCATAGAGCACACCAAACAGTGACTTTTTGAGGATGTAACGGCGTCTCAGCAATGGCTTGTGGATTATGTTCACTCCAAATGCGACAATTTTGCTTATTGACATACCCATTCAACCAAAAGTGAGCTTCATCGCTGAACAAAATTTTCTTCGATGCGTCGCGCGAACCGAACCATTATTTTCGTAATAAATTTGCACGATTTGCAAACGTTGTTCAGGTGTAACTCTATTCATTATGAAATGGCAAATCAAACTGAGCATAAATCAAGTGGCAGCTGTCAAAAAGACCATCTACGAAAAAAGTAGTGCCAACTTGAAAACCTAACCTCTAAAAAAAACACCCTTTACTTATATTAATATAGCAAACTTAATAGTTGCCTTTTCGTTGTGCTTCCAGAGAAAACCAAAGTCAAATAGCGGGCCATAGCTTCTTTGATAAAATAGACTTCATATTAAAATGTTTTCCTAGTTTTCAAATATCGAATAGTAAATATTGCAAGTAGTTAGAGCACCACAAATTGCAAAATTGTACGAACACAAAAATGTTGCAGCTTTGAAAATTAAACATTTGCCAACAACATCAGCCGCAGCATAAGTTAATATACATACAAGTGCAGGCTCATGCATGCATACAGAAATATGGAAAATGTATGAAAGTATTAATTTGATAGAGAATATTTACCAAAATGTGTACAAACAAGATGCCACAAGAGGAAATCTCAATTGAGAGAAATTAAGGCATATTCCCATTTACACTCACATACATACACCAATACATACCATATATATTTAGAAAACAACATATGCCCGTTTGGCCATTTTAATATTTTTCTCATTTGAATTTATATTAAATAAAAACACACAAACAAATACATATTTGCATACCTCTTCCCACTCTCCTGCATAAAACCGCAAGTGTATGAGGAAAATAAAATACATATGAACGCACGTAATTGTTAAGAATGTGTGTTTGCTCTTAAAAATTTTATATAAATTTTACAATAAATTGAAATCTTAAAATTTTCGTCTATACTCGGTTGCTCCTCTTCTACTCCGGTTGCCAAGAATGGTGTGTGAAAGTATGGCAATTCTAGGTACGCAATCACAGTTTTGTAGTTCCTTGTTGTTGTTATTGTTATCATCATTGTTGTCGTTAAGGTTTTTATTCTCCTACAGAGCCATTTAAGAGACTAATTGCAGAAATTACGCAGCCACACACACGACACAACATGCAATGGCCCAGTTGAATTAGAGCGTCCCAATGGGAAATCAAAGCCCAAAGCATTGGGCAAGTGGTGAGAAAGGTGTCATTTTATTCAAAACTAGCAAATCTCGAAGGGCTAAGTCTTCCTCGCTAGTATGTTAAGTAGCCACCAGAGACTGGGGCAATGACATTTTATTCACATAAAAGTTCTATGCGACAGTGTTGGTTCGTACTAAAAGGCTTTAGGCTTTAGGCTGCGAAACATGAAAATTATAGACAAAAGTGTTTTCTTGTAGCTGTAGGCTATTTTCAGTTATGTATGTGATACAAAGTTAAATCTGCCAAACAAAACTCTTTATGCATTGACAAATATTCACAAATTTTTACTACTTTATTTATTTTTTTCAATTAAATTATATTATCTTTTATAAAAATATAACTCATTCTACAAATTTTCTAGAAGTTTTGTTAAAAAATTATAAAATCTCGGCATATTCTCATCAAAATCTCAAACCTTTTAATCGGAATTAAAAAAAAAGTTAGGTGTACGCTACCACCACAGTCGGTGCTACGTTACCGGAACGACCCGGATTTATATCCGGCCAAGGACTGTTCACTCTAGCAGCATCCCCCGTGCATATATGGGGATAGGTATGATGCTGCAACACAATAACAACAACAACAACAGAAGTTAGGTGTACAGTTTTAGAGTCTATTAAATTTTAGTCCATTCAAACGTAAATTTCATGTGGCTTAAAATTCTCTTTGACTTATGGCATTCCTGTTTCGCTCTAACTGCAGATAAGAGTTGAAAGAACCTATATATTTTATCACTCAGCGTGTTGCGAGCTTTGTCCATATTAAAAAAAAACGTTCGAGCACTCCTTACATGGAAGAAAATGTTTAGCACCGTCAACAAAAGCAAAACAAAAAAAATCAAACATCAACGAGAATTTGAACTACTCCAACCTTGCGCTTTATTGGACAAAAATTTAATAGGATTTAAAATTGAACACATCAAAGTTTTTCGCAAAATTGTGAATAAAAAATGTCAAATTTTAATGGAAATTGCATGAGCATCTAAAAATTTTGCAGAATGTTTCAGACTTGGATTAATAAGGTATTTATTATACGTACATAGAAGGAACCATTATTTTCTGAAGTCCTAATTTATATTAAAAATACAAGAAATAAGAAATGTCCACCCTGTGATGAAATGGTAGCTCATTGATATTTTCACCAATTTCTATTATTCTTCTTTTCTTTTTTGAACGTTATTAATTTTTCTGTAAAATAATAACTTCTTCTCTAACAAAAACCGTATCAACCATATTTTTAAATTTTATGCAAAAATCATAAAAATTCTACAAATTTTTCATCCCAATTTCATGGATTTCAATGAGAGTTCCTACAAAGATTTGTCGCATGTAGTTTTTAAATTTTAATTTTAACATACTTTTTATAATTGTTTCCCTTGTTGGTGATGAGCAGTGATGAGCGTTGAGTATAGTGACAAATAAATCTCTTGCCTAAAAATCTTTTCACATTCCTTTTATATTGCAGGCTTTGATCCTCTTAGTAGTTGAATTGGGTGATTCCGATAACTGGTGCCTCCAGTAACACGCGCGCATAGTTTTGGGGAAATGGTTTGTTGCTTTGAAAAATTTAGGCTTGAATAGTTCAAAAAATTTGTCTGATTTACTTTTGACGTGATAACGTCTTATAAATCGATTTAGCCGGCTGCACGCACGAAAAAATGTGTCGTTACCTTGCTCATTTGTCGTTACCTTGCTCATTTGTCGTTACCTTGCTCATTGCCGTTACCTTGAATGAACTGCAAGCGAAAGCGCGGAACGAACAAAGCAAACGAACGGCAACGTTCGACATCTTGCTCTCTCCTACTTAAGTGAGCGTATATATGTATGTATATGCGCATATGTACATATATAAATTCACGTATTTGTACTTGCATATACCTTCTTATTGATTATTATTAATTTGTTTCACTTGAAGAATTTAAAATAAAACCAAGTTTGTTAATAATACCTGTTGTTTTAATGTTATTATTATTAATTTTTTTATTAAATATGAAGGAAAATAAATGAAAATTTATGGTAATATTTACCATATGTTGTATACTAATATATGTATATAAACATGCCTATACATATACAATTTCGCGCAATTTTCAAAAAGAACAAACCTATATGTAAAGATGCATACAAGTCATATGGACATATCAAATATAAGAATCTATTCCGTACGCAAGAAAATGTAAGCTAATGTGCTTGAACTGCAAGCGAGAGCGCGGAACGAACGACAAAGAGCACAATCGGCCCCCGCGTTCGGCAACGTTCGACATGTGGCTCTGTCCTACTTGAGTGAGCATAAAGGTATATGTATGTATATGCGCATTTGTATATAAATTCACATATTTGTATTTGCATATGCCTTCTTCCTGTGTGCATGGTAATGAACCATTTCTCTGTTGAGAATAGGACGATGATATAAAAAGTAGGAAATGAAAGAGAGTGTTTCGAGTGTAAAGTGTCTTGAAAAAGGCAAATCGATGATGGTGCCTCTTAGTGTTGTTGACTTATTAACGTCTGATGCACAATCGAAATTGAAGATATCTTTCATGAATTTGATAAGTGTTTCGTCATTTTTCACATTTGTGTAAATGTAACTTGACCTATTCCATTACAATTCCATTTACCTCCTCCTCTATATCCATACAAAATATCTATCAAACAATTAAAATTAAAAGTTTGTTTTGAAAATTGCAACCATTCCATCAATATTTTCTTATGACGTTGTCACGTTAAACTATCGTCAGTAAACCGACTTTACAGACAACCTCTTTTTTTCTTTATTTTTATTTTATTGTTTTTTTATTATTTAAAAAACATTTTTTGTTTTTAATTTTTATATATTTATATATTTATTTTTTAACTTCTTTGAACGCAGCCTATCAAAAGAAAAAAAATTTCGTTTCGTATTGGTTTTTTTGTTATGAGAAAATATGAGTAATTGTATACTAAACAATCATGAAGCAATAATTAAAGGTGATGTACGATATTTACTTTTCATCCTGTGTCTGTCACCTTGAGCTACTTAATAAATTCGGCATGCCCTCTTGGAAAAGCTAGTTTTTATTTCAAAGCAAATTCCAAAAAAAAGTACCCAAAAGCATAGAAATGAGAACTTTTGGTAAAAAAGTTAGCAGCCAATAATGTTTTTGCTGTGCCACAAAACGTGGGAAGAAGGGGGTGTTTAGTTTGTTCAAGTCTAAAAAGACAAAATGCAAATAAAATATTGGATATAACCGTGCAGCTTTTCTTTGAGATCAGACGAAAAAGCTTGCGTGTATTACTTTACGGAATTCGAGACAAGGCCAGATCGGAAGAGGGCGAAGTTGATGATGCTCTTCCGATGCCTATAGCAACTTTAAATTGCTGGTTTTAGTTAAAGGTTAAAGTTGTTACTACCTTTTCAGGAAGTGAATAAACGTATGTTTCTTTTTTCCTTACTTCCAAATTGCAACAATGGATTAGTAGCATCCTAAGTCAGTTGTCAAAATGTACACAACCTTTTATTATTGAATCATGCTATACTGTTTTTATATGTAGTTTTTCCTGTTTTTTGGTAATACGATATTTTTTTTTAATAAACAACGAAACGATATATTTTCGGAATTTTTTTTTTAATTTTTGAAATACTTGTAATTATTTGTTTTTCACTCGGCGTTTATAATATCAATTATTTCAGCAAAAAAAAAAGTGTAATTAATGTAAGGAGTAATGTTATTATGTATCAAAATATAAGAGTGATTCCCTTTTAAGAAGTTGATTTCACTTTCTCTAAGCAGCAGTCGTAAATCTTTAGAAAATAAATGGGCTGCAGTATGATTGCTCATAAAGCAGTGAAGTGGCGATCCAGAAACTATATCGGGGAATTCAATTAGTTGCTCTCTTTTTTTAATCCGTCTTTGATAGGATCGTCAGGTGATCGAGATTTTATGATATTTAGCCTAATGTCTTAAGCTTGTTCTCTTAGAAGTCAAGGCCCATATTTCAAAATTGCATTAAAATATATCAATAAAATGTGACCATATTTATGGCCCATTGGTAAATACCTGGTCTGTACGTCACATTTAAGCTAACATGAACTCAAATGTGATATAGGTATACATAAATATTTGAGTGTGTATATGTAATGAGGCGTCATAGTGTATGCTTGAAATGTAACTAAACGGAAACGGATATGCCAGCTGGATTGAGAAACCAACAAACCGAAAAGCGGAAGAAATTCGAGAAATAAAATGAATTTAATATAATGCAAAAACAAACACGAAGCAAACTATGTATGTGTAAGTAATTATGGATATGCTCTTAATATGAAGTGAAACGCATTCCTTAAATTATTGATTTACAAAATATTTTGCTACAAATAATTTTGCTTCCTTTGAATTGTTTTCTTATTTATTTTTTCCTTATTTGCTTCCATAAAATATTACGCTTGTCATTGGACAATAAGTAATTTAATTTGAGATGGAATGAAAGTGATATTGAAGAGTCAATTCCCCCAAACTCATTTAGAAAAAATATAAATATCATTTAAAACAAGTGACGGATACGATTAGTTGACAATTAACTAAATACATAGATTTTGCAAGATCTGTTGGTGCTTGACGGTCAAGCCGAGTTTAGATAGATTTCTCTTTATTTGAGCATCTTCTCATTACAGCGTTTGTGTGCGTCTGCTTATGTGTCTTCTGCTAGCGCTTTGCATTGCCTCGTCAATATTATCGAATTCAATCACGTGATGAATAAAAGCGTTAGGCATGTATCAGGGTGCATCAGTATTGGTCCTAAGTATTTTAGACTGGACTGGTCGTAGTATACTTAGATTACTTTTTGCAGCAGTGCCCAAAATCTCGATCTCATATTTCCAGATCGGTGCAATTGTCGTTCGATATATAAGTACTTTATGTTACAATGATAATTTGGACTGAAGACCAAGCAGCCAGTGCAATTTTTAGAACGAGTTTTAACCTCCTTTTTTTCTTTCTACGATCCTGCCAGTTTAATTTTGAATTGATCGTAATGCGCGTATTGCTTTGGCGTCGGAATTGTCAACCCTAATGAGTTCGGTGGGTGTTCTTCGGCTTGTGAAGTTTACTTGCATTGTTTTATCTCTCTTAATTTTGATGTTCCAATTTATGAACCAGTTTACCGTCACATTGAACTTGTTTTGTAAATTTTGCATCTTTATGAGATACCACTAGGACTGCATCATCTTTAAATGTAGGGAATCAAATAGAAAAGTAGAAAATAATACAGAAATGGAGTTTAAAAGTATTAAAAGGAACGGTTTGAAATGAGATAAAAGAATTTCACGGGAAAGGATAAAATATGAGATTATACTATAATATAAGAAATTCAGTCAAATGAAGTTTTGGAAAATAAAATGATAAGAAATTTAATGAAGTAAAATGATAGAAAAATTAGATGATAAGAAATAAAACAAAAATGTAGGAAATGAAATCAAACTAAATGAAATAAAAGGAAAAAATATGGCATAAAAAAAATTCTAACAAAAACATTGTAAATCGTGATACAGAAAATAAACCGTAAATAGGTAATTATAATATTGGTTTGGGGAAAAATAAACCCATCAAACAATTTAGAGTTCATGAGATATAAAAGCGAGTACTCACTAGGAGAAAAAATAAAATTTTCTCATTGTGATGCCATACAGAGGAAAAACAGAGGTGGGAAACCGAACAGAGGGAAGAAAGAAGAGGGAGCTTCAGATTGGAGGATGATAATCATTATTTGTCCCATTTTTTCGCACAGTAACTTTATGATTTCATAATATATAATTTAGCTCAGTGGTAGGTAGTCCGTTTCGCAAATGAAAATGTAAGCGATTCGCGCGAAGCACCACGAATTTGAAGCAGCTAACTTAAAGAAGAAAGACCCTTGCCGATATGGTCAAGAGATAGAAGATAGATGTTTTATAGTAAAGCCACACGCGCGTTTCAAATAATGAGTCTGGACTAAAAAAATACGAAAAAGAAAAAATTCAATTATGCACGACTTTTTTTTCTCCTTTTTTTTAATTCCTTTTTTACTTTTTTATAAATAATCAGAGTAGACTAAAAAAATGCAATTGTGTGCCCCTTTTTTACTTTTTATGAAATTGTATTTGAATCCCCTTTATTACAGAACCAGCCTGCGTCATGGGTCATCGTTACTGGTTGCCCAACTCTTCATAAACCCCCAAAAAAATGTTACTACATAAAAACTCATAACTTTTATACTTTTTTGTTTCCTTGGAAACAAAATTAGAGCGAACACAATATAAATTTGTTAAAATTATTTAGAACTCGAAGTAAGAGTAGTTCTTATATTAAAAAGCTTTGATTGGCTCAGCAGAAACGTGTTGACTTTTTGAGTATCCAAAACAGGAAGGAAAAAGGAAGTAAAGTTTGCTTAAAATTAAAATCACAAAATGCCAGAAAGAGATTTCTAGTTGGCAAACAAAAAGTGGAGCAAGAGTTACCACATTTATATGCACACACAGGTGCACAATAATAGCAGCGTGACATATTGCGAGTTTTGAGTTAGTTAGTTTATTTTAAATTAATTTTTTTTATATATATTTTTTTTTCATTTTAATATAGGTTCAATTACGGTATTATGTGGCTTATCCCATATAACTAATGTTCGAAATTTCTTTTTTATATGGCGAAAATGCATGAAATGTAATCAAAAACTTTCAAAAACCAACGTAATTTTGAGCCACTTCACACTTGCTCTTTGTTACAATATATCGAAATTCAATGGGCTATACACCTGCATACGTGAAAATTAAAAAAAAAATTTAAATTAAAAATTTTCAAGATTTTGATGAAATTTCTAAAAGCGTTTTCCAAGACTTAAAAACTTCGAGCTTTTTTGTTTTAGAAAAAACTATAGTTTCACAAAAAACTAAGAAACAAAAACTTTTCTAAAAAATTTCAAGATTTTGATAGAATTCTTAAAAATTTTATACAAGGTTTAAAACTTTCAGTTTTATGGGTTTTGTTGTAAAATGAACTATATTTTCATAAAAAACTAAAAAAAGAAAATTTCCAAAAGCTTAGGTTAAAAATTGAGAAGATTTTGAAGAATTTTAAAAATTTTCTTACGAAGTCTAAAACTTTGAGTTTCTGTGGTTTTTGTTGTGGAATGGACTATGTTTTCATAAGAAACTAAAAAATAGTATTTCTAAACAATTATATTAAAAATTGGGAAAATTTTGAAGGAATTTTAAAAAACTTTATACAAAGTTTAAAACTTTGATTTTTATGGTTTTTGCAAAATGAGCTATGTTTTCATAAAAAAAAAAAATTCCAAAAATTTCAATTAAAAATTTTGAATATTTTGATGAAATTTTTAAAAATTTTGTACAAGGTTTAAAACTTTGCGCAGCATGATTTTTGTTTATAGAATTAACTATATTTTGATAAAAAACCAAAAAAAAAATTTGAGGTTTTCTGAAATTTTAAAAAATTTTGTACAAGGTTTAAAACTTTGAGCTATCTGGTTTTTGTTATAAAATGAACTATGTTTTCATAAAAAACTAAAAATAAGAAATTCTAAAAATTTAGGTTAAACATTTTGAAGATTTTGGTGAAAGGTGTACAAGGTTTAAAACTTTGACTTTTATGGTTCTGTTGTAGAATGAAAAAACGAAAAAAAACAAAAGTCATACAAAACTAAAACAAAAATTCTAAAAATTTAAATAAAAAATTTTGATGAAATTGTACCAGGGTTAAAATTTGAGTTTTATGGCTTTTGTTGTAGAATAATCTATCTTTTTATAAAAAACTAAAAAAAAAAAAACAAATAGTCTAAACTTTGCAATTAGTCGCGCTGCTACTATTGTGCACACAAGTGTAAATGTATATGTGTATATTCATTATGTGAGAATACATCCCCAAATGAGTCCAGAGAACCTTATGAAAAACCAGGTCACAAGAATATCATAATTAACTCACTCCTCTCACATGCAATTCCATACACACACATACATATGTATGTATGTATGTACTGACCCATGCACACAACTGTGTATTTTATGCACGCGTGCATCTTATAAACATACATTTATTTATTTATGCACATCTGCGAGGAAGTGTCGCAAAATATTTAGCAAGTCAGAGGCAAAATAAATGCTAACCAGCAAACCTTCATACCCCACCGCAGCAGTAGCGGCAACATCAACAAAAACAACTGTCAAGGCACTGAACCGAAATAATGAAAAGTAAGCAACCTCAACACTCGCCCCTATGCTCCTCATCCTACACGCGCTCACACAAACACACACACACACTCACTCGTGCGCTCAGTGAAAAGTTTTATGCGCTGTTGCTCTGATGTTTGCTGCAAGTTGTAACTTTTCGTAATATTTTTCTCTATGCAACGCACAAAGCCAAATGTTCGGCATGTGCGTGTGTGCGTGCGTACGTGTGCGCTTATGAGCATTAGAACTTGTTTACCCCCACTTGAAGTTGTAAATACCATAAAAAAATATTACAGCAGGACAATGCAGCAAATGCTAGTTGCAAGTAGCAAGTAGCAAGTTGCAACTACAAGTAGTACATCAACTCTAATGACTGGCCATTGACTTTGACGTTTGTGGCAAACGGCGTCAATGGAAGCGGAAGAGCTGTGGTGCTGAAAAAAAGTTCCAAACAATTTGAAGCGTAGTGCAATTTTTTAACCTTTACAATTGCAAACGAGTGAATGAATGGGGTAATTACGCCAAGTGGAAGATAAGGTGAAAGCACAAGAAAAATAATCGCTTAGAAAAATAAATGCTGCTGCAGAAGCGGAGTGCAGTTTTTTGTTTTGTAATTTATTTTATTTTATTTCTGGTTTTTCGAAACGAAATGACTTTTGGGAAAATACTGAATTAGAAGTGAATAATATTAGAAATTTGCCAATAAAAATATGAAAACTAATTTAATATAAATTTACTGAAAATGAGGAATATATAGGGAAATTTAGGATATATTAGGAAATTTAGCAAACTCTCAATTGAAACTAAACAAAAATTTACTAAAAATTGCTTGAATTGAGAAAAATTGTTAGCACGCCAAACAACACAACAAATCATCTAATAATAATAATTTCTGAGTCATGATTTGAATCGTTTTAATGACCTCTAAATACTTAGTTTGCGTAATTTTATCTTTTGCGGCAAGGCTGGTTTAACAGTAAAACAACAAACCAAATGATTGCGAATATTTACATATTTGTCGATATTTCAACCACAATTAGAAGTCATCTTCAGAAACCTTTAGCTGGCCGATTTTCTATAAATATAAATCCCTTCATGACGATGACTACTCCAATTAATATTTTGACACCTTAAACAGTCTTGAGTGCAACATGCGTTATTCTGTTGGAAAATTATTTGTCCCTGCAAACGCATTTCTTCTCCAAAAAACGGTAACAAGAAACTATGTAGAGTATAAATGCATTATCTCCTCAAAATCAAAAATGTATATGTCCGATTCTCTATAACTAAGACAACCACATATCCAAACAATCATCTTGTCTCCACCACCTTGGGGACCTCTTAATAGCACGCAGTTTTGTTTTCATTTGCATTTTCTTACATAAGGCACAAACTGTAATACGCTTTCATTCGACAAAATAACAGATTTCTTTCCCTAAGTTCCCAAAGGCATTGTAATTTACAACATTTTGAAATCTTTGGAATTATTTACATTTTATTGCGAAGTCAGTAGCGTTTAACCGTAGGACAACTTTAATGACCCCTGCCATAGAGCACCTTACGAAGATGCACATCGAGAATATCTTTGTTAAAGCATCTTTCGATTTCGTATTAAAGCAATCTAAGCTTTTTGCACTTATCCTGTTTTATCTCTTCTTGATGGCTTTTCTGAAGTCTGAGTCAAGAGTTGAAGCTTTGCCATTCTTCCAGTGTATTTCTGCTATAAAAAAAGCTTCTCATGCAAAAACATTTGCCTTTTGAAGTCGGCTTAAAACTGCAGATCCCTCCATTTGTGGAACAACTCAAAGCGCACGCTACAAATAGGAGATGGGGCTCGGCCAAACACGCAATAACAAACGATAGATAGTGAATATCAGGTCAGTCCATAAATTCGTGCGTTTTTTAAAGGTGGTTTTAAAATTAAGAAAAAAGATGTTTAAAATATTTATTAACCAATAATATATCTTCCCTCATTATTTACAATGTTTTCCCAACGTTTAGGCAAATTTTTTAATTCACTGCTCAAAAACTTGTTTGTCCTTAGAGCCAAAATACGCTTCGATATCCCTTTTTATAGCTTCTTTTGAGCAGTAGTTCTTGTTACTCGTATGGGATTGAAGTTCACGGAAAAGGTGATAATCACAAGGTGCAATATCCGGCGAGTATGGTGGATGCGGCATTAGCTCCCATCCGAGCTATATCACCAACACAATCTCAGTTTTGCCGACCTCTCTTTTAAACAAACTGCTGTCTCATCCCTCATTACGTCAGCAAATCAGCTGATTCCTTCAAAATCACTGAGAGCCGTTAACTTCTGATGTTGGCCACACCTTCTGTATTCTCTTCCATCGTGAGTCCAATTCCAGTTCAGCCACGCATATATAGCATAATTTTTTAATTATATATTTATGCTTTCAAAAGTTTTGAAATCATAAACTTCTACTGTCACCGTAATGAGTATTTAACTACATATTTCATATAATAAATAAATAAATGTTTCTACGGGAAAGTTTGAAATCCCTGCATTTCGGAGAAATTATATTTCTATTAAAAAATCTGGAAAAATTAAAATTAGTTTCTGATGGGAAGACAACTTAAAGGTACAGGGTTTGATTGAAAAGTAATGAGCCTTCCCGCGCGGAGCGTCTGCCAAGCGATCGGCTGGAGGGGGAAAATGATCGTTGGCGAAAATGCAGCGATCGTTGGAGCAACGTTACTCGATCAAATTTTGCGTAAAGCTAAACAAAACGAGTACCGAAACCATTAGGCTACTCAAGGAGGCTTACGGGGACCGATCTCTGTCCAGTGCCCAGGTAAAACGGTGGCACAAGTCGTTCAAGGAAGGCCGGGAGGACGTCGAAGACGAACAGTGATCTGGAAGGCCTTCAACGACGCAAACAGACGAGGATGTGAACCGTCGAACATAATTGAATTTTTATATTTCAGAGCCATGAAAATCGGTCCTAGTGATAACTAATAGTACAATAGTGACTACAGGCTGCTGTCTTAATCAACTGAATAAAATATGTAGATCTGCTATTAATTAGAGTGAATATCGGGTGTGTTTTTAGCTGCATAAGAACTATCAATAATGACACTGTGTTTACATTTGTATTCACTTAGGTTTGGCAAGTTATCATGAATCTTTTAACGCCAGAACAAAAAACGTCAGTTGAAAAAAAAACATCTATTCCCGAAGTTCATAGAGTGAATTGTTGAAGAAGATGTCGAAATGTCGAATTGTTGTTATTCTCAACTTGTTGACCTTTTTCCTGCGACTACGTGGAAAATTCTACATAAAGGTCTTGGCTTACGTGCTTATAAAATAAAGTTCATTCACAAATTGAATGGCCGCATCGCATGGCCACCGTTTGTGTGGCCCATTTAAATTTATTTTTCAGATTTATTTGAAAAAGTAATCAAAAATTACTATGAATCTCGTAGCGGTGGGCAAAACATCTCATATATAGTTATGCAAATGGTTTAAAACTGTTCTATGATCGATCTTTAGCTCATACTACGACTACTAACATGCCGATCAACTTCGATTATTTCCGATTTTATCGACACTTTCGACATTATCGACATTTTCTTTAACATTAAACTTCGGCACTTCCATACTCTACGAGATATCGATCACTATAGCCATCTATTGAGAAATAACCTATTTCCGCAAAACTTAATTAGTTTCCACAAACAATAATACAGGCCAACAACCAAAAAACTTTTTCGATAATTTTAACTAAGGTTTTAAGGTTTTTTTATGCTGAAAACGAATATGACCTTGAAAATGCTCCAGCACGTCAGGATTTTTGGCAATTTGAGGTTAAAAAGTCAAAAAATGCAGATTTTGGCAATTTTTTTAATTTTTTTTTTTTGGGCAAGGTAAAGTTTTTTTTTAATTTTCCACAACGGCATCGCAAAGTACTAGTCTTCAGCTTTAAAATCCATTTTTAAAAATATTTTTGCGATTAATATAAAAAAAGTTATACTATTTTGAATTCGCCCTTTACAGGGGCGTTAGTAACTCTCTGAAAGGTTGAATTTGCATATCTAAAAGTCTCCAATTCAAAATAGAATAACTTTTTTTATATTAATCGTAAAAATATTTAAATTTTTTTGACTTTGTAAGGAGCCATTTCATTTTATGCCTACCGAAGGGCGACCGCTATTGGAAAAAACGTCTCCCATCATTTTAATGTTTCATGCACGGATATTCGAGCCTATGCACTTCCGAATGGTAGGCACGCACCAACCCATTCGGCTACAGCGGCGATATTATATGAAAAACATAATTACTATGAAATTCATTCTAAAAATATTTTTGTTCTATATTATCATTTTAAGTTCTCAAGCTGTTAAAAACACCCTAGATTATAAATGACTTTCACACAACTACGGCAAAAAGCTTACAATTACGAAGTATGATTACTATAAATTACGTTTGAACTGTATCAGTGATGCGCCGAAAGGCAACTAATTCGAAGAGGAAGTCCTAGCAGTTATCTCTTTATTGCACATAACACGAAAAGCGAGTTGCTGCCTACCAGCTAAAATGCACTTCCAGCTAAAGACTTAAATCATTTCATCAGCTCTCGTCTAAATAATTGCTATAATTTAAATCTCAAAAGCAATTAATTCGAATGCGATGCAAATCAAGGCACATTTGTTGTTTTTGCTGACATAAGTTTTAATCACTACCACACATTGCATTTATCTGCAACCGGAATCAGTGTAATTGAATTATGAAGCAAGCTCCTATTATACGTGTGACGAGGTGCAACGGCGTTGTGGGGTGTTGGCGACTGGCTGAAGAGCGAGGAAGTGAGTGGAAAGTGTTTGTGTCGAAATTGCGCTTACAAACGCGACTTTTCATTTTTACTGGGCGCTTTATTGAGTTTGCATTTTTACCGCACATCGGATTGTTGTGCACACACAAAAGTACCTACAGCCGATGGCAGGTGGCAGGTGGCGGGGCAAAACAATATTGAATCAAAACTTTTCGCATATAAAAATGTGTAGCGGCTCGAAAAGTTTTTCATTAGTGCAGAATTTTTTCGCTGATCGGCAAACAGGGGAAAACGCTTTGTGTTCGGAAAACGATTCGAGTGACGTTGGCAATTGCAATCAATTTTGCTCACATTTTTTGTGTGTTTGCTCATTTCGAGTTTGTGCAAAAGTTGTAACATAACTTTTACACTGTACAACTTGTTGAAGGATGTATCAATTTGGAGTGGATCGAGAAAATGCAACAGAGCGAGGGGAGATGTATAGCAGCGGCAGAGGGATGGCATTACCTAGACTCACTTGGTTGGTGATTTTTGCAGCAGCAATTTTATTCTTAATGCCATTAGGCAGAGTGACTGCGGTGAGTGTGAACCAAAATAGTAAATATGACTTTAAATTCCACATATGAAAGGTTTACAGCAGAGGTTTGCTCATTTGTTGCGATTTTTTTACAATAATTCCTCACATGGCGTTTGTTGTGCCTGTGCCACTCTTGTAGACACCAACTGGAGCGCCCAGCAGCTTTGTTGAGGCTTGTCTAGAGCAGCACAAGATTACTGAAGAAGAATTGGATGAGTTACCCGATGATCCCAACCCGGAAGACATTGACATGAAGTACAAATGTTATGCGAATTGTCTGCTAAACGGACTGGGCTTCATGGACGAGAATGGAAAACTGAATGCGGAAATGATGCATGATGCGGGCATACTAAATGACGATAGCTATGAGGATATGATTGAATGCAAGGCAGCAAATGACATGGAGGATGACCCGTGCGAATATAGTTTTGGAGTGATGCTCTGTGCGCGCATGATTCACGCAAATGACGAATATGACGAATCTGCAGAGAATGTTCCAATGGTGCGAGAGGTCATTATGTGAAGGAAACTTACATATTTAACTATTAAAAAAATTACAAAAGCAACGGTACCTCTAATCCTGTTCGCCTAATAAATAAGGAGTTTTTAAAGTGCATGCATAGATGCAAAGTAGTATTAAAATTTATACATTTTTATCAAAGCTGTTTATGTATGTTGAATATTTCTTGCTGTTCCTGTTATAAAGTTGTTGAGAGACGATATATTATATTCTTTTTTAAATGATATTCCACATAAATGTAATGAATATGTAAACTGCTAAAGGTTCCCTTTTATAGTGCCTATAATATTTTGTTTTTAATCAAAGCTGTGAAACGTTTGCAGTGGTCGTGGGTAGCAGGTTATGTTCCGCACACAACCAACGTTAATGGATTTTTTAGATATGGGTAAGACTACATATATAAGGTGGGCCATGTAAAATTTGCTTTTTGAATCGGCTATAACAAAAAAACTAATCAATATTTTTTCAAATTTTTTTTTTATTTTGAAGATTGGACAATGTAATTTATGAAAGAAAAATAATATCGTTGAAATCACTGCCACGACTGGCTTTACAGTAGGCCATTCGATCAACCCAATTTTTAAGCACATTTTCGATTGGTTGGGCTCCAATTTCATGAATGGCAACTTCGATTTCATGTTTTAAAGCATCAATCGTCTCTGGATGGTTCGCATAGCATTTGTCCTTAACGGCTCCCTACAAAAAATAGTCCAACGGGCTTAAATCACAGCTCCTAGGCGGCCAATTGATATCGGAATTCAAAAACGGTAGCCAAAAATTCGAGTGTAACTTTGGCAGTGTGACTAGTTGCACCGTCCTGTTGAAAACAAATGTCGTCCATGTCATCCTCTTCAATTTTTCGAAACAACTCGTTGAGCATGTCACGGTAACGCTCGCCATTTACTGTAACCGCGGCTCCTCGCTCATTTTCGAAAAAAATGGCCCGATGATGCCGCCAGACCAAAAACCGCCCCAAACAGTGACTCGTTGTGGATGCATTTGCTTCTCTACAGTAACGTGTGGATTTTCTGAGCCCCGAATCCGACAGTTTTGTCTATTGACGTAGCCACCGATGTGAAAATGAGCTTCATCAGAAAATATGATTTTTCGGTAAAAATGCTCATCTTCGGTCAAACGATTTTCTGCCCATAGAGCGAACCGAAAACGCATTGGATGGTCATTAGGCTTCAGTTCTTGCACCAATTGAACTCCCATTTCGTAAATGTCAAACCCTTAAGTAAATTATGAACACATTTGACATGTCATTTGTGTTACCATTCTCAAAAAAATTGTGGGTGTCACCTGCGACAGTTTGTTGTCCTTCTCAGCGCATACAACCGCAATTGCATTAAGGTCCAAAACCGCAACAAGGTCCACAAAGCGCTAGACGACAGCACTTGGGACACAACTGTTAGCAGGACATCCAAGGAACGTCTTCTGATGTCTCTTCTGCAACACCTTCACAACGAGGAATACAAGGACATATGGGTCAAGAAGCACACCAAATGCCCAACAAGCACTTCATGATTGGGTGCTATCGTAGCCGTAACACCTGCAGATATTTGCTAGACTCCCAAGCGAGTCAGGAGACATCTCTTCGACTAAGCCGACGATATGCAGGACCCAACACAACTGCGATTACTGGATTGGACAGTGTAAAGACAGACAATCAAAGACATTCTTCGGGAGACTCTTACTACCTTCTTAAGCTCCCAACCTCCAAATGCCATTATCGAAATCCAATCACCATCCAGTGAAGGCGAATAGCTTCAGCTGCCTCCTGAGACCTGCGTAACCTACGGTATGGTTATTGTAGTAGGTCAAACTCTTTTTGTGGGCC
>JAYXIM010013759.1:0-25448 GCA_037575425.1 Anastrepha fraterculus | reverse complement strand
CAATAGAAAAACTTTTCCTATAAAGTTCTGAGCTACAAAGTTTTTAAATAAATACAAAATTAATTTCCCTATCAGAAGATTAACAATCTTTGCAAAAGGCGTCGTACGCCAATCATATTTGACACTTGTGAACAAGAACTGCACTATACGAACAGTCAAACAATGGAGCGCATAAAAGATAGAATAAAGATTTTCATCACTCAAAAAAATTGTTTCTCTATTTAGTAAAAATGTTACTGAAAATCGAAATGGGACGAATAATTTTGAGTTAACTTGTAGTATTCAGCGCTTGAATCGACATATGTACGTACATATGTGGGCAATATTGGTATCTTACTATAACCGTAAAAACCTCCCCGTTGCTTATGCCTTTGCTGAACTAGTGAAAGAAGTGAAGAGAAGCGAATCGATATGGAAATGGAATAAGCAAACAGTCATTACGTCACTGCTGATAGTTATAGTAGTTTGCAGTATTAGAGGAGCCAGCATTAACAGCGTAAATAATGTGAGCCTTGAAATCTGACGGATAATCTCTCTTGTACATAAGTGCTGCTTTGAGCTAAGTAAAGCTGCAATTAGTGGTGCCGCACCATAACACCATAACCATAACCGTAGCCGTACGTACTATCTATTGAATTTTGGTTTTTCTCCGTAAGTGTAAGCAACTGCGAAATATTTGACATTTGTTTTGATATTTGCGAAAAAAATGCTAATATTAGAAATGTACGACGAAAAATTAATTGACTTAGTGGAAAATTACACTGTGTGACAAAAAAAAAAAAATTGAATATACTTTTATGGAGACCTAGCACAACTTGTAGGTATAGTAAAACTAAGAAAAATAGTATAGGAGAAATTTCCAATACACCCCCAAAATCTCATTTTATGGCCATAAAACCGTTTTTCAGTAGGTTGATGTGAAGAATCACTCCTAACTTGGCCAATTTCCATCCGATTTCGAATTTGTTTTTTTAGTTCGAAAGAACAAAAACAAGCCTTTTTGACAGTGTGTTGACAATTTTTCTGAAATGACAACTGACGAGACTGTAGGCGGAAGTATTTGGAATTTTTTTATTTTTTCTCTATTTTTTCAACTTTGACATAATTTTTACGATATTATCCGATATTGAGGATTTTTTTTAGTACACTACTGTTATAGTAAATTTAATTTTGCGTCGAATGAGCTATATTTGACTGTAATTGAATTAAAATTAATAGAGTTGTGTGAGTTTTAAGATTTTTTTTTTTTTTTACTAATTTGGTATGTAGGCATCGAAGCATGAAAATTATAACAAGTGTCATTATAAACACATAATATTTATTGGAGTATTGTGCAGTACAGCACTGTACGGTATGGTACGGTGGGGTACGGTGCAGTACACAACGGAACTGGTTCCAAACTTAAGAATGCATTGCAAACAGCCCTTTGGAGTTTAGTATGGTACGTTACATTTGTCATTCTCTTTATCAGTTTTGATTACTTCTCTGTAAGAAATTCGATCATCATCATTCATCTCAAGTCGTCATCAACTAAATTCCATTGTTTAAATCGAGAAGCGAGCGTTTCAGATTGTCTTCCTGATAGAAGTAAATCACGAGAAAGATCCTGAAAATCTGAATTTGATACAATGTGTCGTTCTGAAGACTTAGAACCAGACGGAAAGTACTCTTCATCATAAGGATTATTGTTATCAGTTTGGTCATCATCAGCAATGAGTTGAACTTCCTTCAGTTCCTGCAGTTGAGTCAATCATATCGTCCAAGACTACGGGGTTCTTAACAGTTGCAACTTCAGCATACTTTATGTGCTTTCGAGCTTTATAATGATGACCGTTTACGTCCGTTTTATAAAAATAACAATCATCTGGTTTATGATGCCACATCATCGGGGAATATTGAGAAATTCGACTTTTCTGGTAACGTTTTGATTTATATCTCTTGAATTTCAATGAAACAAACAATAAAACTTTGACGTTTTAATAAGGTTAAATTATAATAACAATCTTCTTTTGTTAATCAATGTACAGAGTGAACTTTGGTACACTTGGGAGCTTTTCCATATTTCTACTAAAAAAAACAGTGCTATAATATGTCAGATATTTTCGTAAGTTCTAACCAGTTCTGTTGTATGCAGTACAATGTACTCTTATGTATACATATATACTCCAATAAATATTACGTGTCTATAATAGCGCAGCAAAACACGTCCTTATTTCCATTTAGCGTAAGTTATACCTACATACCAAATTAGTAAAAAAAAAAAAAAAATCTTAAAACTCACACAACTCTATTAATTTTAATTCAATTACAGTCAAATATAGCACATTCGACGCAAAATTAAATTTACTATAACAGTAGTGTACTAAAAAAATCCTCAATATCGGATAATATCGTAAAAATTATGTCAAAGTTGAAAAAATAGAGAAAAAATAAAAAAATTCCAAATACTTCCGCCTACAGTCTCGTCAGTTGTCATTTCAGAAAAATTGTCAACACACTGTCAAAAAGGCTTGTTTTTGTTCTTTCGAACTAAAAAAACAAATTCGAAATCGGATGGAAATTGGCGAAGTTAGGAGTGATTCTTCACATCAACCTACTGAAAATCGGTTTTATGGCCATAAAACGAGATTTTGGGGGTGTATTGGAAATTCCACCTATACCATTTTTCTTAGTTTTACTATACCTACAAGTTGTGCTAGGTCCCCATAAAAGTATAAAATCACTGTCGCACAGTGTTATCCGTCTTTTTATGACAAAATGTAAATATTTTCATTAATTCTACTTCAATATCAGCTGATTATGGTTACGGCATGACGAATCGACAAATGCTGTAATGTTACGGCTATGGTTATGGTTACGGCCGTGGCGTTGGGGTTACGTCACCACTAATTTGAGCTTAAAAAGTTGAGCAATAAAGTATGAAATAAAAACCATTAAGTTGTTATACAAAGTCCCTCATTATGAATATCCTATTATACAGAGCAGACGATTGGACGATGAGACGGCCTTTGTAGAATTCAAGAGAAGCATTCTGAAGTGAGAGAAGCGCAAGATGAATGGACCACTACATGTTGACGCAAGCGAGTGAGCTGTACGTGCCTAATGCAATACATGTACATACGAGGTGTGTTCAAAAAGTATCGCGAATTTTGTGTTTTTTCAAAAATTACTTATTTATTCATTAATATCTATTTTGTCCCCTTCAAAGTAGTCCCCATGAGATATTATGCATTTGTGCCAACGTTTATTCCAATCTTCGAAGTATTTGAAAAAATTATTATTATTTTTTTTTTGCGTAGCGTAGCATCGTCCTTTCATAGGCCTCTTTAGTTTCGGGAACAAGAAAGAGTCACAGGGGGCCAGATCTGGAGAATACGGTGGCTGTGGCATCATATGTGTGTTGTTTTTGGCCAAAAAGTCGCGCACAAGTAACGATGTGTGAGCAGGGGCGTTATCCTGACGCCCAACGCCCCTACAATCGAAGGAAACGGTAAGCAAAACTTTTACATTCGACCGAACTTGGTGCGCTTTTTTCGGTCTTGGTTGGTGCGGCAGCTTACATTGAGATGATTAAGTTTTGGTTTCCACGTCAGGACCATAAACCCACGATTCGTCACCAGTTATGACCTTCTGGAGCAAGTTTGGGTCGTCGCGGACAGAGTGCAACATCTCATTAGCAATGTTCATGCGATGCTGCTTTTGGTGGAAATTGAGCAGTTTTGATACGAGTTTTGCGGCAATCCGTCTCATGTCGAAATCATTGAAAAAAATCGAATGGCACGAGCCAATCGATATGTCTAGGTCCTCAGCAACTTCTCTAACGCTGATTCGACGATTGGCCAATACCATTTTCTTCAATTCATCAATTTTTTCGTCTGTTGTTGAAGTGATCGGGCGTCCGGTACGCTTTTTGTTATTCACATCTTCTTGGCCTTCTGAGAACAGAAGTTGCTTTGGTTCAAAGTAGCTTCTCTGTATGACACAGTCAACATTCGGTATGCATCCACGCACTTAATTTCGTTTTTCACACAAAATTTGATATAGGTTATTTGATCCATCCTTTTTGAATAGGTAAAAATCGAAGACGAGCCGAAACACGCGCAAGCAAAGCAGCTGTCAACAATTAACTGAACATTCAAAATGGCCGAACTCGTCGGCATGAGTGAGAGACATGAGTACCAACATATCGGCACAAAAAAATCGAAATTCGAATATACGTAACCTGCGAAAATTCAAAATTCACCATACTTTTTGAACGCACCTCGTACATATGCCCAATAATCTCAACTACCTTACAGGAAAAAAGGTTCGTGGTATACCCTAGAGTCTATAGTTCTGTTGCAAAGGAATTTCGAAGGAAAACTTCTTTTACATTTTTTGGCACACTTTGATATTTCAAATTGGATTGTAAAGTATGAAATACCGATGTTTTTATGTCAAAGAGAAAATTTGTTTGTTTTTAAGTTCATTGACCCCAAATACTCCGTTCTAGTGGTGGATAAGTTCTTAGCATCGTACCATAAAACCACAATGCTAGTAAATTAAATCTCGCAAAAAATAATGCAATTTTTGCTAAGGAAGTATTTCGATTATGGCAGAACTATTTTAGAGAAATGTTTCAATTGCGAAAGTCGATTTTTTTAAGTTTTTTTCTTCAATAGCTTGTGAATAAAAATCTAGCGAATCCAAGGGTCATGTTGTAGGTACATATAGCAGCCTTTTAACACTGACAGTAACCGAAGCACCAATGGCTGGTAGTGCCTTGGCTTTATATAATGTTTCTAATTGGCTCTGATTAGAAAGAAAAACAAACGTTTTATAGAAGTCTGCCGGTGAGAGACGCTTAAGCGGTTACTGCCCCAATGAAGAAGAGGAATAATACATTGAATAAATGGGTTTAACACTAAATTTAAGGACTGAGTCAGTTTGATGCTTTTTTTAAACCTTTGGTTCGCCACCCGGGTCTCTCAATCCAACACAACTTAGACCTCTCTCTAACACTAACTACCAAACGGACTACTGCATTTGGAACTATGGTACCAGCCACTCTATTAAATAATGTTACCTTTGACAATGTGATTAAAGTATGCAATTATATGAAATGTATTAATATATCAGACCATATTTAAATTGTACAGTTAGAAATAATTCATTTTGTGCTACTTAAGTTGTATATATCCACTGTAAATAATAATAATAAAATCTTTTATTTCAATTTAGTTGGAGAGTCAAACAAAAATATGTACATACATACAGGGTGGCTGATGAAAGCCGCTACCAAAAAAAAATTGAATAACTTTTTTTCTTTTTAAGTTATCTGTTCCATTTCTGTTTTAATTTGCATATTGATCTTTAAAATTTATTAAAATGGATAACTGGGACACGCAAACAAGAATTTGGATAGTCCGCCGCTATCACGCACTGAAGTCCGCAGTTTTGGTACAGAGAGAGTACAGGCGGATGTTTGGCGGCGATCCCCCGAGCAGATGGACCATAATGAGACTGGTGAATAATTTGCTGAGCAAGGAACAGTCGCAAGAAGGCCTTATCATCGAAACCTACCAGTTCGGACGGAGGAAACGATCGCTGCTGTAGCTGCAGCTATACAAAGCAATCCAAGGGTTTCAATAAGAAGCTTATCTGCTCAACTTGGTGTCAGCCGACAGTCTTTGCAAACAATAATGCACAAAGATTTAGACTTATTTCCCTACAAAATTCAAATGGTTAACAAACTGAATGCAGCAGACTTGCCGATTCGCTTGGAATTTTGCCAGAAGATCCTGCAAATGGTGGAAGAAGACCAAAACATGTTAAACTGCCTTTTCATGTCTGATGAGGCCCATTTCGATTTAAACGGCAATGTGAACAAACAAAATTGTCGAATATGGAGTACTTCTAACCCACAGATACTCCACGAGACGGAATTGCATCCTCTTCGCGTGACAGTGTGGTGTGCGGTTTCTTCACGCTGTATTGTCGGGCCTTATTTTTTTGAAGAAAATGGTCACACCGTTACGGTTACTGGAGACCGTTATTTGAAAATGCTGAAAGAATTTTTCTATCCAGAACTACGCCGAAAGAGAATTCCTTTCAACTCTGTGTGGTTTCAACAAGATGGGGCAACGTCTCACATAGCCCAGACTGTTATGACAGTCAATAAACTGATTTTAAGAAACTCCGAATTTCGTTGGCCCCCCAGGTCGCCTGACCTTACTGCACCTGACTTTTTCTTGTGGGGTTTATGTAAACAAGAAGTTTATAAAACAAAGCCAACAAATTTGGATGAACTAAAACAATCCATTCGGGCAACAATTGCGGCTATTCCTGTCGCAACTCTCAAAGCAGCAATGAACAACTTTTTACTAATATGCCGCACTTGTGTCAACGAGCATGGGGGGCATTTAAATTCAATTATTTTTAAAACTAGTTAAGCTACATTTAATAAAATTTAATGACCTTCAACTTGAAAAAAAAAAATAAATGAATTCCATACACTAAAAAAAAAGTTATTTGAGTTTCTTAATGTAGCAAAATTCATCAGCCACCCTGTATGTATGCATATAAGCAACAATCGTAAGTCTACTGTTAATAAGGTTTTTCACTTTTCCTTAGCCATTCCATCTCTTTTGGTTTCACATTATATACTCTCATGAAATTTGTGAAAGTCATGTTGCGGATTTAATCAAAGCCAAAGGTAACTGTTTCATACACTCACTCTTCTACACAAACTGTTCCTCTCTCTAAAATCCGCTGTCATGCTCTGGGTCTATACAATCATACGTACGTATATTAATATTTAGAGGAAAGAAAAAATTTACTGAATGGCCAGTATAATTCAATTTAAACTGTCAACTTTGAGCGCCTATAATGAAAATTGTACAAATTAGATGCAGCTGGACTACAAATTGCAGAGCCAAGCGCTTACAAGAGCAAATTTGGGACGTCTAGACCATTTTTAATAATTTTATATTGTATATTTATGTTTCTGAGCATTTTATATTGTATGTATGTATGTATGTGCGTTTGCGTGCGAGTGTAAGTTTTTGTTTGTTGTTATTTACAGATTATTCATATGTAAATTTGCTATACAAAAACACAACAAAAAAAAGTTACCACAAAATCAAAATGAACAAACGAAAATTTCATGGATTGCGCTTGAAACAGCACAAATCTACATACAAATGAGAAAAAAGTTGAGAAAACGCTGAAAATTGAAAAAATTGCGAAATAAAAATAAATAGCAACAAAAAAAAAGGTAAACAACAGAATGTGTTACATAAAAGCGTAAAATAGAAAACGGAAAAGGGAATGATCGAAAAAAAGACTTATCAAGTACAACCATGTAGAAGAGTGCGCACAAAGCGTTAAAGCTATTAAAGTGGTAAAAAGGTAAAAACCAGTTAACGAATCAACAATTGCACTCAAAAAAAAAAAACCAAAAACAAAAAAAAAAAACAGAATAATTTGTGTAAGTGTATATGGGTAGAGAATGTACTATAAAAACCAGATTTTTATTTTGCAATATTTCAACGTAGATGTGCATATGTAGGTACACATGCGTTTTTATAGCATAACCGAAATTGGGCCGCTCTACAGTGGGTTAAGAGGTAGGCGAAAACGGCCAAAAGTCAAAATTTTGACGTACATGATTGAGTCTAGGATGCTCGAGACTTTTTGGATCGCTAATAAAAAATTCCAAATATTTTTTGAAAAATTCAAAAAGGCGGATCCTATGTAGTGGAGTATGAGATTAAAAAAAAATGATAGAATCTCATGAAAATGTGCAAGTACAAATTTTTAGGGTTCCTGATTACCGAATCTAAGGTAAATTTTTAAAAATTCAAAATGGCGGACACCCATGAGAAAAAAAAAATAAAAAATTAAAAAAATAAAAATTAACTCACAAACAATTCTGATTTTGAAAAAAAATATTTTAGGGCGTTTCCTATTATGTTACAGTCAACAAGAACATTGAGAAGAACAAGAGAACAAAGTGTGTTGACAGAGCACAAGCATCATAAGTAACGAGTTGAAACAGAACAACAAAGGGAATACTCCATCGTAGGCTCACAAAAAGTTATGTGCTGGTTATGGTGACGACGCCTTAAAAACACGGCAAAACCAATTTTGACAGGTTTGCCAAATTTCGTTCTGGTGATTTTTCACTCAAAGATGAAAAACGCTCTGGTCATCCGTTTGATGTTGATGAAGTCCTCATCAAAGCAATAATCGATTCAGATCTGAGATTGCAGAGAAGCTTCATGTATACATGCATTGAAAATCACTTAAAGCAACTTGGCTATGTTCAAAAACTCGATACATGGGCTCCTCAGAAACGTTGAAATAAACTAATTTAACGCAACGCATTAACAGCTGCGATCTGCTAAAGAACCTTAAGCATTTTTAAAACGACTGATAACTGGCGATGAAAAATGGGTTGTTTACAACAATATCAAACGGAACAGATCGTGGAGCAGGCCAACAGGTGAACCAACTCAAACAACATCAAAAGCTGATTTCATCAAAAAGAAGGTTTTGTTATCAGTTTAGTCGAATTACAAAGGAATTGTCTACTTTGAACTCTTACCACCCAACCAAACGATCAATTGTGATGTCTACATTGAACAACTAACGAAATTAAACAATGCAGTTGAAGGAAAGCAGCCCGAATTGACAAATCGAAAAAGTAGTGTATTCCGTCATGACAATGTAAGGGCACACACATCTTTGGCCACTTGGCAAAAATTATTGGAGCTTGGTTGGGATGTTTTGCCACATCCTCCATATAGTTCTGCCCTTGCACCATCTGATTACTTTTTGTTTCGATCTTTGCAAAACTCCTTGAATGGTAAAAATTTCAATAATAATGATGATGTCAAATAGTACCTGTGTCAGTTTTTTGCTAATAAAAGCCAACAATTTTATGAACGTGAGATTATGATGCTGCCTGAGAGATGGCAAAAGGTCGTTGATCAAAATGGACAATACATTACAGGTTAAAGTTATTTAGTTCCATGAAAAAATTGTCTTTGATTTTCTAAAAATATACGCCATTACTTAGTTGCCAACCCAATAGATTACCATAAGCAGCAATAAATTTTATGTATCGTAGTAAAATTTGTCTCTATTTTAACTATTTCTTGACCCACTGTACGCCCATCAGTGGCAAGCTTAGCGAAGCTAACGGATTTTGTGTGCTGTGGCGTGGCAAGTGATTTTTTGTGTGTCAATGGTATTAATATTTTAAATGCAAACGTTTTCCAACATGCCTGTTGCTATAAAAAAATAACAAGAATTATATCTAAATAAACACAATCTTTATGGAGACAAGTTAACGACAGCGCATCAACTGAAAAAGTATAATACATCAAAAATAATGCAAAGAATTGAGACAACAATAAGGCAAAAATATCATAAAAAATGTGTGAAGAAAAATATGCAGAACGGCACAGCAATTAACACACAAAAAGGAAAAAAAAACAGAAAACAATACCCTACTAAAATAAAAAAAACTATGAAGTAAATCAAATAATATAAATTAAATAAACAAATAATAAATAAACAATAAGTAAAGAAATAATACGAAACAATAATAATAATAATAAAGAGTTGGCAACGCGTTGCCTGTTGCTTACCTGTTCATTTTTTCTCTATTTTTTTATTTTGTTTTTTGTTTACACTTTCAAAAGTGGTTTTGGTGCTTGGCGTTTTTCTGCTACTCCTCTTATTTAAAATAATTTTCCTCACTCCTTCCTTCTGCGTCGCTTTTCGTCGCAATTCACTACAACATGTGGCACGCGAACGTGCAACAAAAATGCAACTTAATAAACTGCGAAACTCAGCTGCCAGCAGTACATAAAGTGACAGAAATGGTAGTGCGATAATAAAAAGTACTATAAGTAGAAAACAGAGCTGTGTGTTAGAGGGGTGACATCGTTCAACTGAGCTTTATAGCATTGTTGTTGCTTTTAATTATGTTGACGCTACTCAATGCTGCTTGCCACATCCTTTTTGACTCTTCCCATTCTACTTATTTTTATTTACAAAAATACAAACAAACAAATTGCACGTGAGCACGCACCGAGCTGCGAAGTCAAATCGAAGGAAGTAGAATCGACAGTTGTGCTTGTGGAGACATTTCATAGTGAATTTCGCGCACTCTGGGACAAAGAAAGTTTTGGAGCCATAAAAGATGCAGACATTCCTTGGCCAGAAGTAATACATTATCCCATATAAACTTATAATAGGTTAGGTTAGGTTGACCTGGCTGGCTGAAAGCCATCACATAGACCTATTCGTCCTTAGTGGTACCAGATAGAGCTTGACCCTTACGTTACCTTGTAGTGGGCTTCTTGTAATAAGCCTGCCTCTTTTGCGAATCTAAGTAAGCTCTGAAGCTCTAACCTCTCATATTGTAGAGCTCCTAAACATTTCGTTCGGGTTCTAGCTAATGCAGGGCAAGAGCATAGAAGGTGTGCAAGAGTCTCCCTCTCTTCTAGTTTATTGCGAAATCTGCAGCTATCATTGTTTGCAATTCCCATCTTGTATGTGTGTGCCGTTAACAAATTGGGGCCTGTCAGTATACCTACGATAGTTCTGCTTTCCTTTCTAGTCAAGGCTAGTACGAATTTGGCGTATTTATCTGCATTCTCTGTACACTTAATTATAAACTAAGAATGTCAAAGGTTGGCGCATGAAATCTTAGCTGTTTCAGATCGACTCTTGTCCAAAGTCGAATATGTAGGTGCAGTCCTGCAGTGAAATCCTAAGTAAGAGCGTTAAACATTGCGTTTTCTCTTATATGGCGTTAACGCAAAAATCCCATTTGTTTCTTTGATTGACGCTTACACCCTTTATGGGATGTTGTGTGCTCCTCCTCCTACTTGTGGTGTGCGTCTTAATGTTTTTCCACTCGGAAGTTTGTCATTGCCTACCGAGGAGCTGTCGCTATTAGAAACAACTTTTTCTATTATTTGGAGTTTCATGCACGAATATTTCAGCCTGGGCGCTTCCGAATCGTAGTCACGCAACAAACCCATTCGACTAAGGCGTCCGCCGCCTCACTCAGCATTGTCAAGACATTATTTCTGTTTGGGAAAACGTATGTATGTATATTATTATTATTGATTGGCTGTTTGTGCACTGCGACCTGAAGAGATCTATTGTGCAGCCATGTAACATACTCAAACAGTTGTAGGCTGTTAATAAATCCTAAACCTGCTGTAGGCTTAATTTCTACCAGGAGGTTTGGATCTATAGCCCCATTTTCCATGTAATTTAGTCTGTGTCGTTCTGCTGTTTCTTGTGCCTCTTTGCAGAGTCTACAGGAATCGTTTTCCATTACACCTATCTTCTTCATTACAGTCCTGTTAGTAGTTCAGTGTAAAGTTTTATGTCTTTCTGCTTAGGTTAAGGATTGCTTCTGTCTTTATCCGTTCTGGATCTATGAGTCTTTTCGATTGCCGCATGCCTGATAGAGCTCTCCAGTAATCGATTAGAAGCTGTTATTTACCCCGCAGAAGGTGTCAGGACCTATGAAGGGAGTGCATGCCCCTTTTTTCGCTAAAGTGACCGCAATTTCATTCTCTTCGTGCCCCTCATCTCCCGGTATCCACATAAAGGTAACAAAGTTCCTTGATGCTAGGGTGTTGAGCATTTTAAAACATTCCCAAAGCAATCTTGATTTACACAGATTGCACAATTTTTTAAGTTTTATCTTGAGGAAGAATCCTTTCAAATATAGACTAAAATTCTTTTTTCACATTTAGGTTTAAATAGTGCGAAAACCTGAGCCACCAAGGCAATTACGACTCCGAACTCTGTACATGGAAAGTATTTGGAAAAGTATACTCTGGTTTCTGGTGAAATTTGGTGGCATTTTTTTCGCCCTGCGTTATTTAAGAATGCCTTGTGTGCTCTGGGTGCAATTTGAAGCTCAAAAATAGGCTACAGACGACGAGCATGCTCGTGATTTTCAGCGAGCGGCGCGCGGACATGTTCGTTGTTTTTGGTGTAGTACGCGCACATTGCATTGAAAACAAAAATAATAATCTCATTTCGTACATCGGCGGAAACAATGAGCTTGGGCCAGAAAATAATAGTGTAGTTGCCTAAAATACGAGCTAGAATTAAGACAAATGCAAAATGAAAAATAGCACATGGCCTGAGTCTCGGGCCTAACACACTAGTTTTACTGCATTCACCTCTTTTTCTGTTAGTACTAATCATAAAAAGACAGCTGTTAAAATTTCATGATATTTTCTTCATTAGTTCGAGGGGTTTTGTGCTAAGAGTGACGCTACTTCTGTTATTTCAAAACAATTTATACTGCTCCTTGATGGAAAAAATACCGTTCAAGCAAATATTTTATGGTTACGCTCCATCAGGGACAACAATAAAACGCTGATTTGCTGACTTCAAACGTAGTCATAGAGACAACGACGATGCACAACGCAGTGGACTTCCAAATGAGGCGGTAACACCAGAAAACATCAAAAAATCCACAAAATCGTTTTGAATGATCGAAAAGTGAAGTTGCTTGAGTTAGCTAATATCGCAAATATATCAAAATAATGTGTTGGCTTTATATTGCATTTGACTTTGCATTCAGATTGGGTGCCACGTTTGCTCAATGTTGCTTACAACACACCGTGTCACAAGACAATCAAAGCAATGGCAACACTAAATGAATTGAACTTCGAATTGCCAGCTTTAGCTCCCAGCGAATACTGGCTGTTCGCAGACCTAAGAAATTTTGCTCGAATGAAGAGATTATCGCTGAAACTGAGGCCTATTTTGAAGCAAAAGTGGTATTGAAATGTTAGAGCGACGCTGGAATGATTGCGTTGTGCTTGATGGAAATTACGTTGATGAGCTAATTTTGAATAAAACAAAACGTGTTTTATCCTACAATCCTTAGAAACTTTGAGTTCATCCCTCTTTCAACAGACCAGTGTATACCCTCGTTTAGTCAAACCGGAACATTCTCCACTCACATCTCGTCAAGGGAAGAGTGGACGGAGGGCTACACTTGGGGGCAGGGCCTGGTGAACTTGTTCACGGATGGATCGAAGTTGGAAGGAAAGGTTGGCGGAGGAGTCTTTTGCGAAGGGCTCCCCATCAGACTAAAATTCAGGTTACCGGACCACTGCAGTGTGTTCCAGGCAGAGGTAGCCGCAATCAAGGAGGCAACTGATTGGCTGCTCAAATGTGTACTAACAGTCAAGAAGGTAAATATTTACTCCGACAGCCAAGCGGCAATAAGGGCCCTCGGGTCTATGACGGTGCATTCGGAATTGGTCAAGGAATGCTTGACCTCACTTTCGACTGCGCCCGAATTCTTTGACATCAGCCTCATCTGGGTTCCCGGTCACAGCGACATTGCGGGAAACTGTGAGACGGATGAGCTGGCCAGACAAGGGACATGTGAGGTGGTTTCCCCGCGGAGGGAGAAAATTGGAGTCCCCCTGACTGCGGTCTGCTCCTGGAAAGATGGGCATCGCGCAAACTCAGCGAGCGCTGGGCAAATACACAAACGTGCAAAGTCCCGAAATCCTTCTGGCCACGTGTGGACCGGGTGAGCTTCTGAGGCTGACAAAATATCAGCTCTCGAATCTAGTGGGTTCTCTCACAGGACACAATGCGCGAGGAATGCATGCTGTGGGCCTTGGAATCACCTCGAGTCCTTTTTGTGCTGGATGTATGGAGGATGAGGTGGAATCATCTCAGCACCTTCTCCTTAGCTGCCCTGCTCTGGCGGGGATAAGATTCAGGCATCTTGGCTCTTACTTCTTTGCCACGCCTGCTAATATAGCAGGACATAAAAAATCTGATGAGTTTCATCAGCAGCACAAAGCGGTTGACGCAAACATAGCCATCGTTCATAATCCGCACGCTCCTAACCTTTCCATCACCACCTCTCCCTGCACCTCATCGGTCCTTCCCCTCTCCTCACTTCCTTGACAATGGTATCACAAAGGACGAATCCTTCTTCGTCCAAGTGTGCTCACTCCCTGGGCAACCATACTAACCTAACCTATTCTACTATTCGTCTGCATCCTATTTAACCCCTTACCGTGCTTTAACGAGTCTGACTCGTGATGAAAATTTTGGCCGAAATATGAATATGACTAGGCTAGGCTCGTGAATAGGCCGTAGGGCCAAACGTAAATACCAATAGCCGAGGTCGTGTACAGATAGTCGGATCAAACATAAGCATCACGAGGGTCGTGACTGAATGTTAGTTTCTATCAGAGTTAGTCACGAGTCTCATAATTGCTGTTACAAGTAGTTTATATTCCTCTGATCTGTTTACCACATGTCGACTTGGGCCCAAGTTTCGTCGAGCTAAATGGCACGACAAGGAGTTAATGTAGTACGTCAACTTATCCTGCAAAAAATTTTCTCTATAAATATATTATTTCGAATATCGCGCCCTTAGTAAATCCAAAAATAAATGAAACCATACAAATATTTCTATAATTTTTAATACAGCCTTTAAATTTTAATCTTCCAAGTGGGAGCTAATTATAGTGCCAGCGCTGTGTGATGCGTCCACTTGCACAAGCATTATATTGCTCCTATAGTCTAAGCGGCATAGACAAACTCAAACGGCGAAAAACAATTACAAGTTGTTGTTGTTGGATGATGATGATGACGACGACGACAACGACGATGACGATGCGACGCAAAAGCGTTAGACAGTGGGAAATGAAAAAAACAAACAGAAAAAAATATTACGAGAAAATTTTGCAGTAAAAGCAATTGCATATTTGCTGTTGTTGTTTTGCCTATTGTTGTTGCTTGTGCTGAGCACTTCTGCTGCTGGCTGTAAAACAATGAAAAACGAATAACAACAACTTGGCAAATCCACTTTCACTGCCATCACTCGAAAACAAATACGAACGCGCCAAACATGCAATTCATTATGGCATTTTACATTTACACATTCCTAACAATTTGTTTTGTACACACTTTTAGTAGTTACTGTATTGCAGTGCACCTACAGTTGCACATTCATTCTCGTATGTGCAGCTCCCAAGCAAAATTAACTGCTGTTTCTGGTCGCACAATTATTTTTATTATACTTTCAATTGTTGTTAGTCATACGAGTGACTCTTTTGTTGTACCAACTGATCAGTGATCCCGACTTGCAAAGCTTTTTGTTTATTTTCTTGTGTTTTCTGCTTTGCTCCAGCGCTTGCTTGAGTTTATGAGACGCACGTTTCTTTTGATTAGCACGTCGCAGGTTGCTAGAGTTACTTAATTTGATACTCCCCATTGTTCTGTGTGTATTTATGAGTGTATGTATGCATTCATAAGTATATAAAGAAGATTCTTATTAGCGAAGATTTAAAAACCGAGATCATCTTAAATAAGCGCTAATTGAATATGACTACTGGAGAATGCGAATAGTCTAATTTCTATTTCGAGTTATTGAGAGATATGAAAACGAAAAAATTCGCTAAAATAAGCTTATCTTTTTTTACGATGGTTGATTAATAGATAAGTTTTGGAGGCATATAAAGCGTTTTTCAATTGGCGCGGGTCGATTTTGGCGCCCTGCGGCAGCCATTTTGTTTTGGTGACATCTGCCAAATCTTTTGTTTATTATTTAGTTGTTTATGCCAAATCATCATGGCAAGTTACACGATTGAACAGCACGTTCAAATGATAAAACTTTATTATGAAAATGAGTGTTCATTAACGCAAACGTTGCGCGCATTGCGCCCATTTTTCGGTAAACGTGGTGGCCCTTCCAATTTCTTATGGCCCATATTGAACCAGCAGGACGGCGCTACGTGCCACACAGCAAACGCCATTTTATTCCATTTCAATATCTACACGCCCTTATTGAAAAACCCTTTATTTCTCTGAACTTCGGACAGAACTCTCTATTCGCAAACAGGAGTTTGAAGGTCGTGCCAGGGCACTCTTTCAAGTAGGTAGGATTGAAACGAGGGGAAAATCTGCACCGAAGCTGGTACCTCTGTCTTCACTGACGGCGCCAAGATGGAATCCGACTACCGATTCCAGGGGTTTTCTCTAAATCAGCCAATTTATCTATTTCCTTAGAATAGCCGAATACTACTAGTCTTTTCAGGCAGCAGTCTTTGCAATCCAGCAGGCATGCAAAATGCTTAGGGAACGTGGGAGCGAGGGAGATATTAACATGTTTTCCGATAGCCAAGCTACGATCAAGGCTCTGACCACGCCATGGTGTAGATCCAAATTAGTCAACTCCTGTAAGAAGGAGATCAAATCTTTTGGGTGCGCAGAAAACATTTCTCTGATCTGGGTTCCGGGACATAGGGACATAGAGAGAAATGAAATTGCTGATAAGCTTGCCAGTAAGCGGACCAATTCAGGTCTTAGAGATCTCCTACCCGGTCATTGGCATTCCACTGACTGTTGTTAAAGGGGAAATGCACAACTTATTTCTCAGGAAAGCACTGAAAAGATGGAGCTCCATTCCTTCATGTGCTATTTCGAAAACCTTGTGAGCCCCGTACAATATACGGAGGGCTCAGAAAGTCCTTTGGACTCCACGCCATTCAATTTCCAAACTCGTAGCTGTGTTTACCGGTCACTGGATGATCGGCACTCACGCGGAAAAGCTAGGGCTACCATTTAACCCGCACTGCAGAAGGGGTGGGGACCTTTCAGAGAAGGAGACTGTAGAGCACTTTCTCTGTAAATGTCCGGGTTTGCTTTCTTCTCTGGGTGCTCCTTTCTTCGACAGCCTAGGGCAGTGCGCCAACATAAATTCCATTAGTCTTCTCCATTATATCAACAGCTCTGGCTTGCGCTAGATATCTGCCTATTGGAGGTCTCATAATGGTATTTAAACGGCGCTTTAGTGCTACTTGAGGAATGCCAGAGTGGTACGATGAAAAACCAAAATTCATTTTATCTCTATGGTTATGGTTATGACTACGGAATTATGGCATGTCACCTCTAACCGATTACAGTGTTGCTCATATGTTGGCTTGATCAGCAAATCTATGGCGTTATAGTTATGGCACCTCTACTTTGGGCTTATGGTCGACTTATGACTTCTCATATGACTTCAAAATCCTCTCTCATTTCGTCGGAATATTGTTTTTTTGTCGGGACAGACTAGCACGTACAGCACTCACACACAACTCACACACACGAGCTTCCTTTTTAATTTTCTTCAACTCTGCTCGACCTCCGAAGAAATCTGAGTAGATCTTGTGGTGCTAAGGAGCCAAGATGGTCGCTTCTTAACAGATCAGTGCCAAAGACCTCAAACCTAATTCGAGCGAAGGTGGAGCAGACGCACAGAAAGTGGTCCGCCGTTTTATCCTCCTCTTCACAGGCTGGGCAAAGAACACTGTCTGAGATGCCCAACCTTTCCATGTGCTTTGCCCACAGAAAGTGGCCCGTCATCAGTCCAGTCAGCCTCCTACAGTCAACTTTGCTTAGTGACACGAGCAACTGCGGCGGTCGGTCGGACATGACAGGTAACATCAGTTTTGCCCTCGGAATATTAAATGGTTGAAAAAAGGCAGCCTCATTTATTATTATTTATAAGTATATATGTAAGTCCGAATATTTAAAAATAACGTTGATTATTTCTTTGAAAATGCCTAACAATAAAATTCATTATCTTTTGACAATTTAAATGCTAAGTAAATTAACGCGAACAGCTGCACTTTTCTTCCTATGCGCTATCAGCAGGAGCTTACCATGCAAAAGCTGTAAGCATAGAAAAATGAGGGGAAATTCATGCGATACAACACATTTGTTGATATTAAATTGATGTGGAAGCAAAGTGGCTGTTGTTGTTGGTTGTCACGAGTTAATTGCAAGACACGCAAAGTACGTAACTGAATAGCATTTCTGGCATTTCAGCGATCACTGATCGGTTAAGTTGTAGGTGTGCATGTGTGTGTGTTTTATTGAATGCTTGACTGGCAATTGTAGTGACAGTGAGACGCCGTTCGATTGCCGCGTGCGATCTCTTGTTGTAATACTACTTATGGAATATGGGTGTTATTAATTACTACAGTGAAATCCATTTATAATGACCTTGTTTATAACAGTAATGGTAATGGTAATGGTAATGGGTGTACGGGTTACACTAAGGCCTTTATGTACTGCGACCAGATTGATCTATTGTGCGTCCCTAATTACTTAATTAAAACTATTTAGTATACCGAGGAGTCGAACCAGCTCCATAGGAGGGGCAATTTTAGGTCTTCCTCCTCTAGTAGGTACGAGCCCAGGATTCTGTGTCTTCTGTGGCCTAATGCCTCACAGTTGGTAATTAAGTCTCTGTGTTAAAGTGTTTATTACAGGCAAAGTGACCTGTAAGTGCTCCACGAGCTAATCTGAGACCCGTTTTATTTATTTATTTATTTAATGTCTAACAAAATTCAGAACAGACATTTAAGATAGAAAATTTCAGAACTAAAATACAAATTTATAATATTTAATATTAAACAGTGTAGAAAACTTAGATTAACAACATAAGAAGCCATTAAATTGCTAAAAATATATAGAAATTATTAACAAAATTAAGAAACTAAAATAACAAATATATACTAGGTATTATTTATATTTCTTACATAGAAAGTACTTTTTTAATTGCGTTTGAAATACATGTTTGGCCCTAGAAGTCCTAGTAAGTCTAAATCCAAAGGGGAGGCGAGATAATTAAGGTCAGACAACGTTGTAACGAGAGGCGCATTGGCACTATATAATATCCTACTAGAGCCAACGCGAAAAATTTTGCAACGGCAAAAATTTCTGCAAGGAACATTAAACTGTATTCTTTCTAGAAGAACCGGGCAGTCAATTTGTACATTAATAAGATCAAAGATAAATGATAGTGCCTGAAAAGTACCTCTGTCACTTAATGGAAAGAGACTAATCAAACGACAGCGCGATTCATATGATGGTTTCGGGTCTGAAAAATTAAATGAATGTAGTGCGAAACGCACGAAGATTTTTTGAACCCTCTCCACTGTATTTATATGGACTGCATGATAAATAATTATCTAGGGTTAGAACAGATTTTGCTCTATTGGCATTGAAGTTTAACAACAATTTGTAGGGATTAAGTCCACTTGTGCCGTTCCAGTGTTCAAACATTAATAATAGTAACTCTATTACACTCATGGACAATAAAACCGGTGTGCGATATTTTGGCCAGTTGTCGCTATTTCACTTTCGGTTATGTAGCGTCTATTTTTTGAAAGTCTCTATAAATTTAATGTTTTCATTTTTTATAAAAGTTTCTCTTATTAGACAACAAATATCGTAAAAATCGTGTTTTCAAGCTTTGTGCAAACTTTAGAATCTTTCGAAATTATATTTTTATTAGGCTTCTGCACACTGCGACCTAAAGAAATCTATCGTGCAAAGCCTGCTGAGGTTCCCTATATTTTAAAGCCTTTTAATAATTTTAGAATATTCTGGAGCTTCTTGTTCCATAATTTATATGGCGGCACGATAATACCACCAAGATGGTGTAGCCGTTTTTTGTTTAGTGCAGGTCGTTTAAAAAAAAATATACTAAATTTTCAAGGCCCATTTAACAGAATCAGCAGATCATCGTCACAGACTGTATTTCAGGGTAAAGTGGCCTGTAAAGTAACCAGTTAGAAGTCTTTAGTTTACTCTGCTGAGTGAAAGTAGCTTATCAGAAACCCCTCTATCCGGTATTAAGAATTGCTTCGCTTTGCGCTAACTTGCAGAATTTCGCTGGTGTTCAACAAATTTCTTCGCCTCCCACTTCCTGAGAAATTCGTTAATGTGACCTCTTGTAAGTCAACAGGAAGACTCAGGACCAGTTAGAGTAATGTTTACCCCTTTTCCATTTTTTAGTTAGCTTAGGTTAGCCTGGTTGGCATTAAGCCACGCATAGACCGTTTGGTCCCTAGCGATATCAGATGGGGACCGACCTCTATGACTACTGAAAGTAGACATCGTGTAGAATGTCAACGCTTTTGGCGTTGAGACGTCCTCCAGACCCTCAAGCAGTGGGTTTTTAATAACGCCGGACAAACGCACAGAACGTGTTCTAAAGTTTCCTTAACATCCTCTCTAGATTTCCTGTATTTGTCCGTGCTAGCAATCCCTATTTTGTGAGGATATGCGGCTATGCATATTAATAAGCTGGTCCGTCACTTCATTTCCTTCATAATATGTTGAGGTTCTCTAACATTTTGAGAAGGTTCAGCTATACTTTTAAGGTGATTGTAGCTGGAATTTTTAAGGTGATTGTAGTTCATTAAAGGGATTTCAAAGCCGCCTGACTACTTGAAAGTATGTAAATGTGGGTTCCTCTTGTTGGGTAAAAACCCATTGGAATCGATTTTTTGAATTTTAGCCCATTGATTCTTGCCCATAGTCTTTAGAATAACTTGTGGTATGCAGTTTTATATATTGTATATATATATATATATATGTATATATGGAGGGACCTACAGTTTCAAGCCGACTCCGAACGGCAAATATTTTTATGAGGAGCTTTTCCATGGCAGAAATACACTCGGAGATTTGCTATTGCCTGCCGAGGGACGGCCGCTATTAGAAAAATGTTATTCTTAATTTTGGTGTTTCACCGAGACTCGAACCTACGTTCTCTCTGTGAATTCCGAATGGTAATCACGCATCAACCCATTCGGCTACGGCGGCCGCCATGCAGTTTTACAGCTCATTAAAATTTAGTGGTGAGTGGCTACAAAATACCGTTTATTTTTGACAATGGTTTTTTTTTTGGTTTTATTTTTTGCTGACAGTGTCACGCATTTCCTTCCATACAAAATATGTTCGACAATTTAATGATGCTGTAAATTGTACTCCTTCAGGCAATATTCATTATTATTATTTGATTGTTTGGTTGTAAATACAATAGCCAACTTTCAAAAGGGTTGAACATTTTCAATTTAAAAATCTTTAATGTGATACTGAATGGAATAAAATAATTCAGTAGAGAATTTGAGTGCCACAGAATCCTTGCCAAACGCACTTTTATGCGAATTTCTTTATTTAAACCAATGGTAGTAACCTTACTGACTAGATTTAAAAGAAAAAACCAAACAAAGCTATGGAAAGTGCGGAATATTATTATCATAAAAAATGATGTGATTGGTTTTTAAATAATCAGAAATTTTAGCCGCTTTGAAAAAGCAACCAAAAAGTTAGCTGTTTTAGTGTAATACGACTAGATTATCTCTACGAAGCGATTGCGTCTATAGCTAGCTGCTTTTCTGGGAGTTGCGTTTTGAGGCATTAAACAGTAATTTTGTGTCTGCGAGACCTTTTGAGCATAAAATTCAATTTTGAATATTTCTTCGATTTTCGTCAGTTTCTTTAAACTAATTGTACTGCATGAGTGGGACTGAATGAAAGAATGCACACA
Organism: Anastrepha fraterculus; assembly: GCA_037575425.1. Taxonomy (NCBI): domain Eukaryota; kingdom Metazoa; phylum Arthropoda; class Insecta; order Diptera; family Tephritidae; genus Anastrepha; species Anastrepha fraterculus. The sequence goes on along the minus strand of JAYXIM010013759.1, from coordinate 4,054 downwards.
CAGCAAAAAGTATAAGCTCATTCAGTGTTAAAAAATGTTTACTTGAACATTCTACTTCTTCATTATTATTATATTTTCCACCATGGGATACGTTGATGTTGAATTCATATTTCCGTTGAGTGAGTGCAGACCTCTTACAATTCTGATAGATAGTACTCAATATATGTATTCGCTGCTTTCAACAGCTCTAGGATGAGAAGTTAATTCGATATGAAAATAAAATAAAATAAATAAAAAGGTAATTTTGTAGATCTGTGAAATTGGTAAGACCGATAAACTATCCGGTACCTACTCTTACGGACTGTGATTCATGAAGTAAGGGAAGGTAAATATTTCTAGGCCTGGATCTCTAAATTAACTGAGTACAGCGACAGAGTTGAAAATACCGTTCGGATTTGCTGATTACACGGACTGGCTTAAAGAAAAGTAGAGGTTAGGTATTCATATTTTCGAGTTCGCTGGCATCACAAACTTGTTTAAAACTGATTATATATAGATCTATATGCTATCACAAAGGGCAGACTTTTCAATAGCCACTTCAATTTCACAGACTTAGATATATGGGCAGCCGCCGTACCCGAGTGATTTGACTACCATTCGTAAGTGCGTAGGTTCGAATTTCCATGATGGGACACCAAAAAGCCAGATAAAGTTGTTTTTAATAGTGGTCGCCCCACGGCAGGCAATGACAAACTTCCGAGAGTATTTCTGCCATGAAAAAGCTCCTCATAAAAAATATCTGCCGTTCGGAGTCGGCTTGAAACTGTAGATCGCTTCATTTGTGGAACAACATCAAGTCGCACACCACAAACAGCAGGAGAAGCTCGGCCAAACAACAAAAAAGTGTATATGCGTCAATTTTGTATATACAGTCTGTGTCAGAAGAAAATAACCGGCTTTTTTCTTGTAACTTAAAGATATATTTCGTTCTGCTTTTTGCTGCGTAATAGTCCCACTCAAGAGCTACAATGCCAGTGTTAACTCCGGTTAGTGTCGCTCGAAACTTTTTCCTAAACGCAACCTGACAAAACGGAGTGAGAAGTACGCGGAGCGCTTCGAGGCGGTATTTTCATTCACGCATTCGAAAGGGCCGAAATTATCTTACGTCGCGGCTGCGAAAGTAATTAAAAAATCAAAAAAGTTTGTTGTAATGTGGAATCAGCGGTATGAATGTTGATGACTTTTCCGAGCGTGGCTTGAAGCGAGTGACGAAAAAAAGCAGGATAAAGTGATCGTCCAACTTTTTAAGCGGGACCCTTCTTTGTGACTACGCCAAGCATGCACAATTCTTTCTAAAAATGGAATAAATGTGAGTATCAACACCATCGAACGACGACTGAAGGAGGCGAACATATCCCACCGTCCTACATCATCAGAACCACTGCTCTCAGAAAAACAAATTGACAAACAAAGAACAAGACAAGAAAATGGCGTTACAGTATTGGACTGGACTCCTCACTCCCCAGACGCCAACCCCATTGAAAATGTGTGGGGAACTATCAAAACGCATCTTGCCGGAAGACCAGTCCATGATTTAAAGCAACTTGTGCGTCGAGCTCGTAAAATCGACGAAATACGCAGAAAAGCTGGTTCAAAGCATGAAGAAGATGCCAGGCTATACTCGACAACGATGGAGACTACACGGCTTAATGAGTAATTGTGCCTCGTATTTTTGTACATATTTCATGTAAACAGTTTTTAAATATATTTTGTTTTACTTCATGAATAATCGTGGTTTCTTTTTACTGACACCGACTGTATATATAGTATGGTTTTATGGCTGGTAGGTCAACTGTCACTAATATCGCTGTTTTTTCAGATTTTTGTACGATGGCTTTCAATAATAGCCTTCAAGTTGATGCTGTTTATATGGATTTTTCCAATGATTTGTATAAAGTTTGCATTTCAACCTTAATCCCGAAACTTATTAGTTTAGGGTTACACGCAATTTTTCTTATTTTTTAATCGTGAATGAGTAGAGCATATTAAGAAATATGCCATTTCCTAAGTCAAAGCATTTAATCCCTACCTCATGCTTTATAAAGGACTCGCGTCTAAGTACTCTTAATGAAATTACTGATTTCAGAGTAATATTTAACTCCACTTTTCAGTTTTTTAGTCACTTGAATTTTGCCATCGCCAAATCGTATTCGACACCTGCCTTCATTCGGGGTTTTGCCTTCGATTTTGCGGATCCTTTCACTTCGAAGTCACCATTTGCTTCATTCGTACGATCCAAACTGGACTATGCCGTCTTTACTTGGAAGCCACATCAGCAGTGCTACATCAATAGACTTGAACGCATTAAAAAAAAATTTCTTCGTTTTGCACTCAGATCTTTGAACTTCACTGATCCGATTCGTTCATACATTGCAAGGTGTGCATTAGTAAATTTAGGAATCGTTACAAAGTTGAATAAATAAATTTTCACTTTGCTTTGCTTTCGATGTTACTGTTGACCCACCTGTACTCTTAGAGCGCATGCATTTTCACATACATCGAAAAAATTGTCGGAGTAAAGATTAATTCACCCTAGAGTGGACTGATTTATTCTCCCAGAGGTTGCCTCGAAAGCACCTTTGATTAGAACATTGAATGAGTTTAATTAGTTTTCAAGTTCTTTGGCTTTTGGCTATCTACATAAAATTTAAATACTAACGAGACCTGCATATACATATAAAGAGTGGTTAAGTTTGAAGAGCCGGTGTGGATTTTGAACAAAATACAATTTCTTTAAGAAATTATTGTCATTTCTCTTTATTACGATAATATTGGTATGGCTCAATTATGTATGGAACAAAATATTAGCCAAATAGTCGCTGCGGTCTCGGCGGCACACCTCCATCCGATGGTCCAAATTTTCGATGACGCTGAGGCATAATTGAGGTTCTATGCAGTTAATGTGCCGAATTATCTCATCCTTTTAATTGTTGCTGGCTTATCGACGTACACCTTTTCTTTCAAATAACCCCAAAGAAAGAAGTCCATCGGTGTCAAATTTCATGATCTTGGCGGCCAATTAATATCGCCGAGACGTGAGATTATTCGGCCATCAAATTTTTCGCGCAAAAGAGCCATTGTTTCGTTAGCTGTGTGACAAGTGGCACGGTCCTGTTAAAACTACATATCATCCACAACCATATCTTCCAATACGGGCCATAAGAAGTTCATTATCATCTCACGATAGCGAAGACTATTCACAGTAACTGCCTGACCGGCCTCATTTTGGAAAAAATACGGCCCAATGATCCCGCCGGGCCATAAACCGCACGAAACAGTAACTCTTTGCGGGTGCATTGGTTTTTCGGCAATCACTCTTGGATTATCATTCGTCCAAATGCGGCAATTCAGCTTATTGACGAATCCACTGAGGTGAAAATGTGTCTCAACACTGAAGATGATTTTCTTCGAAAAGTGCGCGATATGCATTTTGTTTTGAACGCCCGTTTTCATAATAAGCCTGAATAACTTTAACGCGTTGCTCGATTGTGTATCTTTCCATGGTTCAAATTGACATTCAACATCGGACCTTGATATTTAACCACCCTTTACATATAATATAATTCTTACAACACTGTGGTCTGTAAGAAAAGGTGTGCTTCTAGATCTACTAATTGAATAAATGTATTATAATATGAAAAATTAGCTCTGTCGCCGCCATTTCGCATCTGAATGATAACAAACTTTTTTTTTGTGGTATAATATATTTTTTATACTTCAATAAATAAAGTTTTGATTGACCCTAAAACTCAATTAACTTCAAAGAAATTATTTCTAGGAATTGAGAAAATGTCCTAGGAAAAAATTGTCCCACCCGTAATGAACACTCAGTAGATCTATAATTGTCGTTTTTCCACTTACTGACCTAGCACGTGCTACGATTGAACTACGACTGGAAAACATGTGTTGAGAAAAATACAAAGTATAACGGGTCATACGGAGCATAATTGATGGTATATCTCGTAAAAAACTGATGGGAAGAAAATACACAGCGATGCAAAGAAATATTTGGCATTTGGTAAAACAAAAACACTCATTGGGACATGTCCCGTTA
>JAYXIM010013755.1:0-25835 GCA_037575425.1 Anastrepha fraterculus | reverse complement strand
ATTGGTTGATACTTTGACACGTAACGCTACAAAAATAATTTGGACAAAATGGGACGTCAGGCAGTCAGGCGGTCAAGAAAAAGCGGCTATGATAGTTGTATCAGAATAGCCGAAATAATGAAACACGTAACTTCAATGCTGGTAATAATCAAAGTCAATTTATTGGGTATTAAAATAGTAATAAAAGTAATATTACACTCAATAACAGAACTCTAAACTAACGACCCAACCGTGCGCGCCCGATGACAATCATCAACTGACTGTCCTTTCCCTTAGCTCGCACGCTCCACCTCGTTCGGCCGTAATCCCTTGCTAGGATTGCTAACTGAAGTTGACAGTTTTCTTGATCACAGACCATTGTCTCCCTGTATCGACATGCTCAAAGATTGAATGTATCTCCTTTCGACTAGTGCAGAAGCTGCAAGAATGAAGAGGAGGAAGAGACTGTCACGCATCTTCCTTGTCACTGTCCCACGTGGCATGCCACTACGTTTAGCTATTTTGGCTTATCGTGTCATACTAAGTCTCAGTCAGATCAGTGGGTTTGCACTTAAAACAAAGTGATTTAATGAGGAGTAGAAGGTAAAATGCTACTGTGTTCTCACAATGGATCGGCAACTTAGACCGTTGGCTTAAAGACCGACAGCCGCTTTTACTTACATACTTATCTACCTAGTAAAGATACCTAGTTGAGGAATGTCCAATATACTATAAACTATGGCATAAAATACTAGCAATGTAAAAATGTAAAACTGTCAATCATCTGTTTTGTGTTTTCAAGCAAAACAATGGGAGCTGCTGAACCGGATTATGTTAATCGGTATACGACTATAAAAATACATCAATTTGTTAGAGAAAGTTGCGATACATCGCCATCTTTTCCAGCTTAGGTTAGGTTAGGTTAAGTGGTTGCACTTGCGAGAAGGAGGAGAGGGGAAAAGGAGAGGGGGAGGAGCCAGACAGGTGGAAAAAAGGAAGAACAGGCTTGGATTAGAGGATGACGACCAACAGCGGCGATTTACGTTGGTATTAATCGCTTCCCCAGCTTAATATCGATAACGTTACGCGTGACTACTGTCAAATTACATACATACATAAGGCCAACTTATGGTATACACAACCCTCCTATCAAACGCACTATTCGGCAAACCATCGGCAAAGTTAAGAACATTTGTATACAATCGGATGATACTCGACCGATTAAACCACTTACGGCATGAAATGAAGAGAATGAGAGTTTTGTCGAAGAATCGATTCGCGCCGATCTCAACAACTTGGCCTATTTTATGGCATTACTTAGGTAACCGGCCAAGATTTGAAGCCGACTGAACTTCTTAAGCATCATAATTTCAGTCGTTGAGCTCTTGGAAAACTCGTCGAAGATTCGCACATGGGGACCCGAATTTTATTCAGCGACGATTCCTATTTTTGAGTTAATGGTTACATCACTAAGCGAAATGGCCATATTTGTGCTGAAGAGCAACCCGAAGCTATTCAAGAGCAGCCATTACATTCATTGAAAACAACCGTTTGGTGCACCCTATGGGCTGGAGAAATCATCGGCCCATAGTCCTTCAAAGACCTTGGATGGTGGCAATGTAACAGCGCTTGGCGAACGCTATCGCGCCGTAATAAACTCTGATAGAATTTATGATGCTGGAAATTCAAGGCCGTGAACTCCACAATATTTGGTTCCAACAAGGTGCCATAAGGTGATACTTGCCAAATAGCACGTGAAACAATAGATTTACTGCGTCTTCGTTTCTGTGAGCAGTTTGTCTCGCATCTCGGACCAGTGGATTGGCCACCAAGATCGTGTGATATCACCCCTTTGAGCTTTTATTTGTGGGGTATGTAAAGTCCTTCAGTGAGTCATTCAAAATTGGTGTTTATGAATGGTCGAATTACGGTGTAGTTGCGTCCAACATTTGAAAGGGATTCTCTTTTAAAAATAAATTTCATGAATGGTTCTATACAAAAATAATGAAGATTGCCCAATAAGTTTTAATTTTTGTTGTTTTATTTCAATTTAAAATCCGGTACCTCTAAACTGTTCACCCTTTAGATACTGATATACTTTAATTGATCCAAGCTGGTAAACCAAAATCTAACTAGATCTCAGCTTTGTCAAACTCTAATCCCTATGAAGTAATTGGCTATTTTAAACCTGGTAAATAAAAATTACTTGTGCGATAAAGAATGCCTCAACAATACCTTCCAGATTAAAGGGAGATCAGCCACAACAAAAGCCATTGAAGGAATATAGAAAAACGGTCTAAGATGTGCTCTCCGAAATAAAACGAGCCCGATATCTGTGGGCATTCGAAGAAGAAAGCATTACAAAAATGTTCCGCAATGTCAAACTATGTCACTCTGCTAAATGATGGAAAATACAAAAGCCACCGGGAGGATGAAAAATTTAAGCAAATAGTCTTGGAGTACAAAATCGGTATCCAATTACAACAAAAGGGCGGGTGCTAGTGAGATGTCATCTAAGCTATTGAAAAAGAGACACGATGAAGCAGTGGCTAACTGAGTACTAGACTTTAGAAGTGCACTGTTAGGTTTACAAATTACGCAGAGATGCTGTAATGTGCGCCAACTATCGTGAAAGCAGTTTTCTCAGATCCTTCATGCTCAAATAACAATTCAGAAGATATTTGCGGCCCAAAGAAATAGCTTCTGAATTGTTGAATTGTCTGGCATATACAAAATTGTCGATTTTAAAGTACTCTTTTGCTAATATTTTTAAATTTTACCATGAGAGAAAATCAATGCCGCCGAAGAAAAGTGTTATGCTACAGATGGTTTTTAAGAGGACTTTCTTCATGGCAGAAGTACACTCGAAGACTTACCATCGCCTGCCGAAGAGCGACCATTATTAGAAAAAAACTTTTTGGATTATTTAGTGTTTCATGTCCAGAGATTTGAACCTTGGCATTTCCCTACCTTCCGTCTACGTCGTTCCTCACACTTGAAACGAGACAACTATAAATAATTTAGTGGAAAATGTACTTTGTCGGCTCCTCCGGTTAAAATTTTATTTGATATATCACAATTTATAGGGCCAATGGCCGTAAACTGATCGAGCGGATGCTCAGAACTCCCAGTAACGCATGTAGACTATTTTTACTACATTTTTCATAACGTCTTGAAGAATTTCTGTGGTTAAGGTGTCGATTTCGGCCCAAATATTGGCCTGGCCTGGCCCTGGCACAATAGAGAGTCTGCAGATGAACAATAGTCCATCAACTGGTTTTATTCATCGATGGCTACGACAATTCATTGATCATGAACCAATGTCATGAACCGTTGACAATTACAGTATGACCTTTGTCATGTTAGAAAAATAATGACCCGAAAATGTTCGTAGCGCAACCTGCTCCTATTATTCATGCACGATTCGAGGATTTTAAGTACTCCAGAACTGACATTTTTGCTTATTAACCTCTCCGCTGAAAGTGAAATAAGCCTCATAACCAATGATGAGTCGTTTCCAAAAATCTTGTTCATTTTGCACTAATTCAACTTTGCGACTATGCATCGCTTATGACACCATTTCTTCTCTCTCCGCTATGGTCACTATGAATGAGGAGCATTTGAGTCGCTCATACAATCGTTACTTGCCCCGAACTGAGGCGTTTATTGCAGCTAGTGGAAATTTTATTCAATAATTTTATTGATATACAATACAACAAAGTAATATTGGTTAAAAACTTTGTGAAGTTTCATTAAATTTTGTTCAAGAATGCTAATTAGTTTTACTCTCAAGTTGTCCTCAAGTACTGTACGCACCCTGTAAATAGGTAATTGCTAATAAAAGTTGTGGAAGTAAATTTTTCTCAGAATTTTTGCCAGTAAAAATAATTATGGATTTAAAATAAAGCTTCTGAAACAAATTCAAGACGTGAAATGTGGTAAGTATTTCTCTCGATGTACTTCATCGCCCTATTCATGCATGCAGACGTGGCTGAGTGCCGCTGCACTTCAAATGTTGCAACGCTTAACTCGCTGTACCCTGCGCCGCGCACTAACTGCGTTGCCACTCATATCCAACTGGCGAAGTGCAATTTCCTTTGCATCTTCCGCAGCAATGTGGCGATATAATAAATATTTTCTTGATTTCAACTTAGCTGACGCAGAAAAAATACGACAAAATTTGTGGCATGCCACATGCAGAGTGTTGCGGCACAGCACCGAAACACGTATTGCGTGTGTGAATAACTCATGTAGGCTGGCGCAAGTGTACAAACATTTATGTGCAAATGTTTATATGAAATATACATGTGTATGTACTTACACATGTAAGTGGATGTGTGTGTATCGCACATATGTAGGCGCTTTATGCATGGATGTCACTACATGTAGGCACTCAGAAAAGTTGACTTATGGAGGAAGGGGCTTTTGGTTCGATGTACATAATTCATGCAATAAATCATGTTGGCGGGTAAAGAAATGTTATAATAAATAAAATTAGTGGCAACAACACGACGCCTTGCGATTATAACAACAAAATACAATACAACAAGTTGTACTATAACATAAAAAATAACAACATTTGATGTGCCATTAGCGTCGCGTGAGGTTCTCACTTTCTTGACAATTATTAAACTTTCTTTTTGAATATGAAATTATAGTTATTATTAGCGTCGTGTGTCAGCGTGTCAGTGCTGATAAACTTTTCACGCCTTTTCCAAATAAAATACCAGTGGTTTATTGTCTTAAAATCAAAGCAGAAACTTTTCTATTTAGACTTACCTGTATAAAGGTATACCAGCATTATCGCGAAACCATAGGACCATATAAACGTCACTCAACGGCGCACTAATCGGACAGGGCAGTGAGACGGATTTGCCTTCCACGGCATCGATGTCCTTTGTTTTCACTGTAATCATTGTTGTTGTATTCATTGTAAATGTTTGTTTATTTGTTATTATTTTCGTTCATGTCACGCAGCAATACAAAACGGTAATGGTTGCCATGAAATGTCAATCAAATGCAGACAAAAGCACATCCAAGCATGTGAGAGGGAGAGCCATTACAAGAAAATCGCGTATACGACAAGGTGAGTGTGTTTGGCGGTATGTGTATTAGGTGGAGAAGAAAGAGATGGAAGCGTAGATAGTAAAAGCAGCGGTCAGAGCGCGTTTTAAGAAAGTTGACAATAGCATTTATTGTAGTTGTTGATTATTTTGGGTTGGTAGCAAATTTCAAACGTCCATTTTGTAGTTAATCATTGCGCATAAGTAGAGAACGATATTCCATGATTGGTTTTGTTGTTGTGCATGAAAAGAAAGAGAAGGTAGAAGAAAGTCAGTTTCGAAAACGTATCACGTATAACAAAAACATCATAATTGTAAATTGTTTATGAGAAAGTTTGCTATTTATAAATCTAAAAATTGACAGCGGTATTGAAGGAATAGAAAAGAAAATGAAAACGTTAGAAAATGCTAGAGGAAGATTAATTAGCAGTAATTGACAGTTAATAACAGTTAATATAGTAGATACAATTTAATCATTTATCACTTATTTATCACAAAAACGAATGCACCAACACTATTGCAAATACAATATAAAAAATCCACTGGCTTACTTAGAAACTTATTAGAAGAAAACTATTTTTATTTATTTTATTCATTTGTAAGCGTAATAATTCTAAATAGCCAATACACTAAACTTCAGCAAGAGTGCTGGCTACTAAGGCCTTCTGCTCCAGATTTATACTTATACTTATTTTAGAAATAATTTACATTAAGTGTGTACAACTTGGTAATATCTCGGATGAATGGTAGCAATAAATGTATGTGTCATATTTAGTTCAATTAAAATTTGAAGTTTTAAGAAAGTGATTTCAGTTGGTTAAAGGGAATTATGTACTCTGGCTGGCTGGTTGAAGTGGTGATTTTTCCAGAATAAAACTAGCGCTTCCGTACCATTTTATTGCCACATACTCTATACCAACTTGACTATGTGCTGTTTATGAACATTATTAGGTTGTTCACATCCTCGAGACTCCATTCTGTCCTTCCGAGACTCCATTCTGTCCTTCCGTATCGCACAGAGGAAATGGCCAATTGTGTCCATTTCACTGGTTGTTTACAACTATGATAGCGTGTTTTGATATGGATACCCATTTTAACTCGTTGTTCACCGATAGATCACGAGCCAGTTATCACTGCCGTGAGTCTCCAGGCGTCCCGTCGTTTCATGTTTATCAATGTTGATGACTTTCTCAGGTTGCAGGTGGGCCATAATGTTCTACTAATTTTGCACTTCGTCTGGTCTCTCCATCTATAACCCGCGATTCGGAAATAATTTAGGGAATTGCAATCTTGATGGCAGCTAATGGTGTGAATATCGGTACTGCAAGAACGTTATTCATGACAGATCCCCCGCTTGCCAGTTCGTCCGCTTTTTCGTTTCCTTCAATGTTCCAATGTCCTGGGTCCCAGATTAAGGTAACTTTATGGTTTTTACTCAAGGTGGTAAAGCTATTTCTGCTTTCTTCCACCAGTTTAGAGGATGTTGTAGCTGAATCTAGTGAGTGGATTGCAGCTTGACTATCCGAAAAAAAAATAGAAATCTGCGATTAGTAGCCCCTATTGCTAGTACTTCCGCTTGAAAGATACTGCAGGCACTAAGAAAACGTAAACATTTTTCAATTTTAAGTCTGTTCCAACACCACAATCCATTTTTGAACCATCTATGTAGATAGTAGTGTCAAAGTTATTTAGCAAAATTCCTTTATTTCATTCCTCCTAAGATGGAAAGAGAATGGCAAAATTTCTATTGAATGTCACTGTTAGAGCGATGTAATGAGTCATCTCCGAGATCTACTGGGCTTATCGGCCCGACTGGTGTGACCATACCTTTTTTCCTTCCAGTGACCCACTCCATTTAACCTAAATGCACTCATGTTTGCCATGTTCTTGATATGGAAATCTACCCGAATAACGCGTGTCAGTGCGTTAAGAGCCTCCCTAGGATATGATCTGATTGCACCGACTGTTATTGCACAGGCTGATCTTTGTATTCTGCCAAGTATTGTAATTTGATATTGTAGTCTCTCCCTAGAGCTTTCCATCTCTACTAATTTTACGACCACAACTGTTGAGACATGAGCTGGTGCATTGTCATGATGGAAAAGGACTTTTTTGAAAATCACTCGACTTGCTCGATTCAAACGAACGCCAAGCACAAAAAATATACAGATCTGGTCGAAACTTGGTATGTGTTCTTCCAAGTGATGCTACTAACTAAAAATGACATTGCACGGACTTTTCAAACGACTTTCGTATTATCCCTAGACGAGGCACTACAACGCGTTGCTGTAAAACTTGGCTGATTATTAAAGAGCTATTATTATACTTTATCTTACTTGAGCTAAACACATTTCTCATTTTCCAATTCAGAGATTGCACAGACAATTTGCATCACATCTTTATGCCCGACAAAAAAAGTAAAAGAATATGGCAAATTGTACAACTCTCAATATTCGCAATTATTTATATACCTACTTACACATATTCTTATACATATACCTGCACAAGTATGCTTGCATATTGCACCATATGTGCACACATACATATTTATGGCTATATGTTGGTGTGTATGTATGCAAGCAAACCCGATTGCCGCGTATATTTAATGGCGCATGCCTCATTAACTTTCTTTAGTTTAAGCACTTGCGTGTGCCTGTGCACGTACATACCCGTTTGGCTTCGTATTTGTTACAAGGCTGCAGCTGCTTGGTTGCCTGGCTGCTTATTCTGTCAGCTTGCCATCGCCCTGCCCTGCTAGCATTGCCATATTTTCCCGCTGACGCCGTTGTTTATGACACTAATGAGTATAAAATGAATAATAAGCATACGTCAAGTAAGCCCCCTTCGTGTCCCTAAACTGATGATGATGTGCCTAGTACAGCGTAAGCTTAAATACAATTACATGTATGCATGTGTGGCAGAACCCCACACGTAAAGTTCGAAATATATTGTGACAAACATTATTACTAGTTTCTAGGACGCAACTAGTGGCATTGTGATGTATCTAACTAGTCTATGAGTAGGAAATGCGAAGTACCACCTGTCATCAAACAAACAGTTGGCGCACTCTCGTATCGGCACCCATGTCACTGTTGGCAGTTATGACTTTGAAGCAGTAAGAGACTTCGTTTATTTAGAAACCAGCATTAACACCGATAACAATGTCAGCCTTGAAATCCAACGTAGAGTCTCTCTTGCCAACAAGTGCTACCTAGGACTAAGTAGATAATAATAGTAGTAAAGTCCTCTCTCGATGAACAATACTAGCACTCTACAAGGCCCTCATCATGCCCGTCCTAACGTATGGCGTAGAAACGTGGACGACGGCAACATCCGATGAAGCAATGCTTGGATTGTTTGAAAGAAACATTCTGGCCAAGATTTTTTGACCTTTGCACGTTGGCAACGGCGAATATCGTAGGCGATGGAACGGTGAGCTGTATGAGCTTTATGACGATATAGAGATAGCGCAGCGAATAAAGATCCAGCAGCTCTGCTAGCTAGAAAAGGTTGTCCGAATAGATCCGGCTCTGATAGTATTCGCTGCGGTACCAGCTGGTGGTAACAGAGAAATCAGACCTCCTCTTTTGTGTTTGACAGATCAGGTAGATAAAGGCTTGGCTTCACTTCGTGTGTCGACCTGGCGCTGATTAGTAAGAGAAAGAAATGGATGGCGCGCTTTATTAAAATCGGTCAAAATCGCTGCAGCGGTGATCGCGTCAATCAAGTAGAAAGACCAGATCCTTACTAGTTGACGAGAATCCAAAATGTTCCTTGGCTTATTCCATAATCATACTTCTCTATCATATTATGTATATTCTGTATGCAATTTCCCATTTCCGATTTCGCCAAGGATGTGTTTTATCACCAAGGATGTGCTCTTAAGATTATACTGGGAATATATATTTGAAGAAGTTTTGGCATCAATTAACTTAGGGATAAAAGTCAATGGCAAAATATTGTAATAAATAATATACGATTTGCCCATGACAGCACAATATTGGTTGACAAAATAAATGTCCTGCAATATCTCGTTAAAGAAGTCAGCGAAAAAAGTCCGCAATATGGCCATAATATTAACACTCAAAAAAGCCAAATTCAAGGTTGTTACAAAAAACTTTCAATAAATCACAAAACATTTCTGTATCCGATCCAAAGAGTAACGCGATTTAAGCGCCTAGGATGTTGGCTTAGCGAAACATGGACAAACGACAGAGAAATTTGCTGTCGGATTGAAGCAGCGGGGGAAGCTTCCTCAATTAAGGAAATTTTTTTCCAATAAAATCTTGAACAGAAATTACGTCTGCTGCGGTGTCTTAAATGTTATGTTTGGTCTGTTTTGTTTGTACGGTGTAGAAGCATGGACAGGTAAGAGTCTGAATTAATTACAGGCTTTTGAGATATGGCGCTATCGGCGGATGATGAAAATATCGTGGACAAAGAAGTCATAACGAAACTTAGAAAGGACAGAGATCGTTATTAACGATAAAGCGCCGAAAACCCGCATATTTTGGGCATATTGTGCGCGGTCTAAATATGAGTTGTTGCAGCTGTTGAAGCAAATGTCTTGACTACGTAACATAAGAGAGTGGACAGGGTTAAGGACTATCGGGTAGTTGAAGCAGCACGAAGCAGAGGTAATTACTTTAATCTTAAATCTGATATTTTATAGTTTTGCTAAATGTAAAAAGGGAGAAAGAATTATTTATCATATTTGTATTAGTTATTAGCGAACAATTTATTACTATTATCGCTTTCATTCTGTACTAAGAATTTGCGAATAAAGAGGAAGATTTCACCAAATCCAGTATCAGTTTCTTTCATATATTTTATAATAAACAAGTGAAACATAAGTCAAAATTACAAACTCTATACAAGTGGACAAATTGAAGGGAATAAAATTTCGCGCAGGGTCTTTCCAAGATTACGTATGGCATCAATATACACACATACATACATACACACATATTCTGGGATGTAGCTGGCCCTCACTGGCATTGGCAATGGCATTGCAGCGCATAGGTTTAATTATGTGGTGAATATTTTTTATATTATGCGCCTGTGTGTGCATGCGTAATTATTTATGCTCCTACAAAAATATGTGGCTACATTAACGTTAGTTCGCTAGTCATATAAGGGTTAATAAAACTGTTTCACTTAATCTTGTGACAATTTTGGTAATTATCGTTAATGCAGCTGACTGGTTTTCATTTTCCGTAAGGTGGGCAAATTTCGTCAAATAAAATCAAGATACTTTTAATTTATAGTCGCATATTTGGGTTCTATGTGATTAAGAGAGAATGCATGTCAAGTAACTAAGGACGGATATATCAATTTTTAAGAAATCAAACATTTGGAGTAAAGCAGACTTTATTTTGAATATGCAACCTTCAGGAATGTTAGGGATTGTGGATGAAGCTGCCGCCCGCGGAAGTGTGTGATAATAATTGCCATTGAGGTGTCTCATCAAGTTGGGCAACTCGACTAAGAGATGAGCAATAGAGTTGACTGCCATCGGTGAATCGGTAACTCAGACTCTTATATTAAAAAAATCAAACTCAGTAACTCAGTTGAGAGACGCCATAGACGAATGGGTGACTACCATTTGGTAGAGTGGGCATGAAACATCAAATGATAGAAAAAGTTTTTTCTAGTAGCGGTCACACTTCGATAGGCAATGGATGGCAAACCTTCAAGTGTAGCTATTTCAGCTATGAAAAATCTTCTCATAAAAAGTCATTTGACATTCGGAGGCGGCATAAACCTGGAAATCCCTCTACTTATAGAACAACATCAAGACGCACGCCACAAATTGGAGAAGAAGCAAACGCTCAACAAAGGATGTACGCCACAGTTGTATGTATATGACTCATGACCCATGACTCATTCCCTCGATATTATTATTTCCTATGGTTTCATAAAGAAGCAAAGGGCCCAACCAATTCCTTCCACTCAAATATGTTCTGCACCAGTCTCTTTCCTTCATTTTAGGTTAAATTCATGGCGCGCGTTCCCAAATCCAACAATCGTGTCCAAGTGTTAGATGTTCTTTCTCGTCTACGACTGCCTTGGGGATTTCACTCAATAAACCTCTCTTGTTAGATCATCGCACTGTCGCCACAGGCGTGACAATCCCATTTTCTTCTGAAAATCTCAAGGAGTATTGGAGTTTGCTGAGTTGTTCTACACAGATCAACATTTGCGATTATGTTTGGCCAGATGATTTTTCGGATTTTGTGAAGGCATCGTTTAGTGAAAACTTGCAGTGCGTTTATATCAGCGCTTCACAAACATAGAGTGAAGATGATTTGTCATTACAATTAAAGATCCTGTCAGCTTTGCGCGTTGAGAAATGCATGATGCTTTCCAAATTGAACGTAGGGAGCCAAATGTTGCTAGAGCTTTCCAACTGCGGTTTTTGATGTCTGCGTTCAAGCCACCTGGCACCAAGATTATACTGCATAGATAGCAAAGAGATTTCACTTACTCCAACTGAGTACTATGGACGCTTTTTTTTGGTGTTGGTTCACATCAATTCGGTTTTGGAGATGTTGAAAACCAGCTCAGTTAGCGACGACTTCCTGCACTGATTGGAGTTGCATTGCCATGTTGGAAAAAGTATGTGATAGTAGGCATATATCGTACGCGTAGTCTAGGTTAGCAAGCCGTCCATGCAGGCCACAGGAAATCGCACTACCCGATCTTGTGGCGTTCTTCATGACGATGTCCAAGACGATGCCTCCTGATACAGAACGTTTCTATTTAGGTAACTCTTTCACTTTCGTATGTTTCTCTAACAGTACCAGCTGCTCAGGGCACCAAGTGGAGAGTTTATTAAGATTATTGCTTGTAACAGTCAGAGGGTAAATCTATGCCATATAGGTTTGTAAGCGCACATTGCCACACTTCATTAAAGAAAACACCTAAATTTTATTTCCTGTACATGGGTGGTCGGGAGGGTATTATCGATATTTTTATAAGAACTGCTGAAATGGATTATATCTTCACGCCTGACAGTAGCTTGCGCGAAGTGTTTAGTATAGATATGATGCAAAAACTTGCATGTGGTTTTGTTTACCGCGCAAATCTTTAGGGCGCGTAGACCTCATCGTAATTTTATCTCCTTCTCTTCCGAAAAAAGCGGCCAAACATCGCTGATCTATTGTGACATCAGTATATTCTGTATATTTAATATTGCCAATATGTATAAATGATATTTATAAATGATTTGCTAACGTAATATGGCTGAGTCCTTTAATATGCTCAAAATCGTTAACTTGCGATTCGAACTGCAACCGTAGAAATAACCTTCAAAGTATGTGTCAAGGCGTCACATACAACAGAAGTCTATGATACAAATGAGTTAGCTGAATAAGCTGACTCCTGAAGGTAATTTTGAGTCATTGAGCCAAATCCGATACCGAAAATACTCAGAGAAGTACCTGAAATAGATGTCACAAAGCTTAACCCTGTATGTTACAATGTCAGAAACCTTTAAGGAACTTTAAGAGGTTATGTGGGCACTACAAATTATGCATTTCAGTTTGGGTTTTGGTTCAGTGACACACAACTCGAAGTTAAAAATGAAGAACATAAATTTATTAGTGAAAATGTTGCTGAAATTGGTATGAAAGCAATGCTTTGATTTGGAAGTATTCAATAGCACGCGTGAATCGAGTTGAAAATTTGTAGAGGTTGTGAACTCAATTTTAATTCATACGAATCGATACAATTCATAAAAAAAATTATAATTACACTTCTGTTAGGTGTTTGGCCGAGCTCCTCCTCCTATTTGTGGCATGCGTCTTGTGGCGTTCCACCAATCATACTCATATAAAAATCAAACTAGCATGCAATGCAACAAATAGGAATAATGAGGATTCGTAGAATTCATTTCTTGCACCTACAAATGGGGCGGCAACTAGCACTCCAGTCTAAAGCACTTAGCTAGGACTCATTATCTCCTAGCTACTTATAACAGTAATTGCGTGATTAATTGTTGGTGTAAATAACACCCTCTTTTTCATAGTGTTCATTAAGAGGTGTTCCTCACTCAACAACACCATGTGTACGGAAATTATAAATTCACAGCGCTGTGATTAAATTTCCTATTAATAAATGAAATACGTCGAAATAAATTTTTGAAAAAAGGTCAGCGGTTTCCGTATGATTTTACTTTCACTTTCATATACAATATTAAAGAAATTATTAGCTCGGCTTATTCAACAAGAAAGAGAGAGCTGTGAATACAACCACCGAGAAGTGATAGCAGTGAAAGGCCGAAGAAAATTTTCTAAAAAGTCGAAAAGTTAGTACTAACCAATCGAAGAGTTAAATTACAGCATACAGCCAAATTTCACATTGGCAAAGGACAAATTGGAGAGATTTTTAATGAACATTGTATTGCAAAGGTCGGATGGAGAAGGTGCCTTGAAAAAATTACAAAAACCACCACCTACCCTTCCGTTCGAATCTAGCCCTCAGTGACTTTCTCTTTTTTTTTTTCAAATTAAAAAAAAGGAGTTGCAGAGACGAAGATTTTTTAACAACAGAAACAAATAAAGGATGATCAGTTTAGAGGAATCGGATTTTAAATTGAAATAAATTAACAAAAATTCAAATTTATTGGGCAATATTTAATATATAAGGGGTTATATACCTTGTGAGCCCGAAAAAATTCACGATTGTCATAATTTTTTTAAAATATGTTTTAGAACTTTTATTCAAATGAGGCATATATCACACTGAAGGGTAACTCTAGAAAAATACATTTTGGTGTTTTTATTTTAAAAACTGTTATTATTTATTGTTGATATCACCCCTCTCCCGAAACGCCGTTGTTTAGAATAGGCTTGCGGTAGCGCATGAGCAGCTCAACAGAAATCAAAAAAATTAAATGATTATTGCGGAAAAATGTTTTCTAGTGAATCTGAACGGTTTATTTACCCAAAAAAAATTTTTTTCGATATGAAAAACTTTTTGCACCAAAAAGAACGATTTTTGAGAGGTTGAAAAATTAAAAAAAGAATTAATTCCAGCGAACTATGCAAATATTTATAAAAAGTGAACCGTTCAGAATCACGAGGTTGTAACTTGAATAATTAAAAAAAAAAGTTTATGCAAATCGGTCAAATAGTTTGATAAATAATGATCACCGCGACGGTAATTTTCAGAACACACGACTTCGAGATAATCGCGTCTAAAGTTTTGCGTGCTCTTCATTTATGGATAATTTGCGCGCTTTCACGATCTGTAACTTTCGTTCTAGTGCTCCGATCTTTATGATTTTTTGAATTTATATTTTTAAGACGATGTACTTTCGTAATATGCCATTAACAAATTTTCAATTTTTTAGTCCAACACAAGATATACAGGATGGCCCCTTAATTTTGTGTAGAGCCATTCAGGACATTTATTTTTTAAAGGTAATCCCTTTCAAATATTGGCCACAACTGCGCCGTAATTCGGCCATCCGTAAGTACTAATTTTGAATGACTCGGTCGGAGGACTTCGGTCGTTATTTCGTGAATCACTTTAGTAATGTTGGCTTCCAATGCCTCAATTGAAGCTGGGTTATCCACAAAGCATTCAGACTTCACATAATTCCACAAATAAAAGTCCAAAGGTGTGATATCACACAATCTCGGTGGCCAATCCACTGGACGGAGACGAAAGATAAATTTTTCACCGAAACGACGACGCAGTAAATTCATGGTTTCACGGGCTCTATGGCAAGTAGCGTCATGTTGTGGAGGTCACGAGCTTCAATTTCCGGCATTAAAAAGTCGTTGACTGTTAAATATTTGCCGATGATTCCTCTGGCCCATAAGCTGCACCCACCAAACGATTGTTTTCAATGGATGTAATGGTTGGTTAAACCAAAAATGGTCTCATCGCTCAACGGTTATGTGCAACGTGTGTTGGCCTGAGCACGCGATGAACACTTTTCACAGAGTATCGATTTTCTTAATACAATTGTACGATTTGTAAACGTTCTTGAGGCGTTGGAGTAAGTATTTCCTTGATGAAATATCAATGAATACTGAAAAAAATTATCCGTTTAGTTTGACAGTAGTCACGCGTGATCTGTTAAACCCCTCTATTATCAGAAGTACCCATCTGATCACCCTTTCTAATATGTTCATGCAATTTTTAACAATTTTTTCTTTTTTTTCTGAAAACTCCGGATATTTTGTGCCTTACAAATTCAAACAATTAATAAAAATTAAAACAATAAAAAGCCTTTTTTCCAAACATTCTGCAACATCATACAATTTTATCGAGGAAGGTTTGTGAGTTTTAAAAAAATCTTACATATGGATAGTGATCCCGTAGCACCTCCTGCTTGTTTTCTGACTTCTTCACATCTTCGATGCATTGAATTTACCAATTTTGCACATTTATCCGGAGAAATAGAATACCAAGACTATTAAATTTGGTTCCACATTTCTTCCCTATTTATAGCTTTGAAAGGTTCTGCTTTTTTCAGTTCTGCTCAAAGATGTGCAATTAGGTTAAAGTCAGGAAGGAACTGAGACGGCCATTTTAAAGCATTCACTTTTTACTTTTTAAACCACTAATTTGATGAATCCTTGGGATCGTTACCTTGCACGAACTCCCATTAATGGTGGCCCTCTAAAAAAACCTACTATTTCCTTGTTTTAGGTGAAAGGTCTTATAAGCTTTTGGCTTAACGAGGTTACAGTGTGACTTCTCAATGGGTAATTCCTTGAATATTCTCCCAACTATTTACCCTATATTCAGCTTCTACCCAGTTGATATTACATACAATATAGTTCTGAACTGTGAAAGTTTGCTGCCGACCCCACCCTACCGAGTTCATCAGCAAATTCGAAAAAACGGATCAAAGAAGTTGACAATAGCATATGGTAAGAGTAGTCTGAGTCACAAAAATGTTTACAAGTGGTACAAGATTTTCACAGAAGGTCGAGAAGATGTGAATGACGACGCTCGCTCTGGACGCCCACCACATCAGCAGCAGATAAATGTTAAGAAAGTGAAGAAAATTGTTATAGAGGATCGTCGAATCACAATTAGAGAAATTTCTTGGAATGTCGGCATATCGATTGGTTCATGTCATGCAATCTTTTCGGTTATTTGGGCATGCAGCGTGTCGTGGCCTGCAGAGAAGTTCGTTCCAAAATTGCTAAAATCCAACCAAAAACAATGTCGCATGCGCATCGCCTCGGAATTGTTAAATGACGTCAACGAAGATCCAGATTTGCTTAAAAGGGTCATAACTGGTAACAAATCATGCGTGTAAGGTTATGACATCAAAGCCAAAGCCCAATCGTCCCGATGGAAGAGTCCAAGAAAGCCAAGAACAAAAAAAGCACGCCAAATTCGATCAAATTTAAAGGTTTTGTTCACTGTTTTCTTCGATTACCATGGTGTAGTGCATCAGAAATTCTTACCACAAGGTCGTACGGTAAATATTGAGTATTACCTTGAAGTTATGCAACGTTTGCTTGAAGCAAAACGAAAAAATCGCTCGGAATTTTAGAAAAACATGCATAGCTTTTGCATTAGTATAATGCACCTGCCCACTCATCTTTGCTTGTGAGAGCCACGAAAAACACCGTTATCAGGCCTCAGCCAGCGTATTCACCAGAAATAATGGCATTTTTCGACGATTGAGGAGATAAAAACCGAATCGCTGAGAGAGCTCAAGGACATACTAGAAAAGTACATATCATAACTGCTTCGAAGATTGGAAAAAAACGTTGGCTGAGAAGTGTATTATATCTGCCTTCTGTCTGATTTTGAACCGTCTGTAAACCATTCGAGACTTTAGGGATCGATCCGTCCTCGATATTCAGCCAGATCTTTCCCAAGTACATTTTGCTTTTTTAATGCACAACTCCAATACCTAAGCGCTATCACATATCGTGGGTTTCGCTCAAATATACAAGTATTACTAAAGTGAAGGGCCTGGGTGTATGCTTTGATGACATAAAGCTCAGCCTCTTCACATATATTAATCAAATTGTTCCGAAAGCATACCCAATGTCAGCTAACCTCCGACAGTTGGCCGCTTTCGGAGTTATACACCCTGAATATAGTATATAGTATACTACGCTTTTAAGTTGCAGACTTTACTATGCCTGTTTTATTTGGAGTCGTATAGGATAAACCCAAAAGTTGGTACTAAATTCGCTCTTCGCTCACTGAACTTTAATGATCCAGCTTACGAGTTTCGTTGCCAGCCTCGGGCTTAGAGCGCCTATATCACTAATTTGCATTTCTTGCGGGTTCTTTTGTTTGGTAATCTTATGAATAACCCTAGCTGGAATGTCCCTTTTCAGAATTTAATTTTGGTCGCCAAGCTACGCTAGAGCTAAATAATTTTACTTCCTCACATACTTATTTACTGCTTTCCTCTTCTCCCAGTGGAGCATAGGGCGTCGACAATCCCCTTAAATCTAACTCTGTTGTTTGCTGCGCTGCATATTGCGGTCCATGAATACTCATTCGCATTCACTTCGCTATAGACAGTTCTTCGTCCAGACTTAGCAAGGGCACGTTGCCGACGGCATCCTAGCGGGTTCCGCCTTAGTGCTCGTTTCGCAATAATGTTGATAATCTTGAACTGGCACGACCCCTTGCAACAGCCGTGCACTCTTACTTAATTACTTTAACTAGACTCTTGTTCATTTTACTAAATAAGTACGTAAATAAATATGAATTAATTAATTTAAGTAAACCATGAAAGGTTAAGTTCCAAATTAAATTAACAGCCTAGCCAGTTTCCTTCCTCTGCTGAGGATTTCCATTAAATGAAATTCGCTTTGAGATATAATCAACAAGAATTTCTTCGTTCCGTTTATTAGCTTTTGTTTGCTTTGTTTTGTAAAAGCAAAAATCATTAATTCTGCAAACAAAATTACTCAAAGTCGGAAATAATAGATCCAAATAAGCAGGTGAGTAAATAGTATGAATACAAGTATTGCCTCATTAGCGTCGTAACAAGGCAAGTGTAAACATACTTCAGGACATAAGAGCAACACTTAGGCAAATATTATTCTACATATGTACATACATACGTACCTATACTAGGATTACAGTCATTTTATTCTTGCCTACTACAGACTGACTGATGATTGTCGTTTGTATTCAGGAATGAAAAGAAAGTTTGTAATACCAGCGTGTGAATAGTATTTCGTTTTGGAGGCGGTTTGCGTTAGTGACGCACCTTAAATCAGAACTTTGTTCAAATATTCAGCGAATGTACTTCAACGCCCAAAAAATAAGGCACTGACGCCATAACAACAAAGAAACAACAACTCGATGGCTAAGGCTAAATAAATGGGCTAAAGTACGGCAGAAACAAACCATGAAACACAAAGGAAAAGGAATTTATAATATGCGTGCATAACAACAACAATACGGTTGCAAACAATGTGGCGACAAAACTCATCTATCAGCTGCTCCTTCCTTTAAGGTACCGATCAAGCCCAAAAAAATAAGACTCACTCAGAAGTGTAAGGCAGGAGATTGGAGAAAAGGTGATAAGAAAGTAGCAGACTTTTGCGTTGTTGTGGGCGCTGCCGCTAAAACCGCAACAGCTTTGGGTTGAAATGTGGTTGATGTAGGCTCTTTGAAATGTCTGCTTTATTAGAGGGCAATCCAATATGCCAGCTTTATGTATGTAGTTATAGGTAAATATATGCACGCATTGAAAGACAAATACACAAGCTATACATGCATAAGTATATCTCAAGGTAAATACATGCATATACATAAATGAATGTGCGCCTGCCTCTGCGTGTGCTAATGAATTACTTGTTTTTACTCATTTATTTGCGCACATCGACAAGAAAAGTGAAGACAATAGCACAGCGCCTATTACGAGCAAAATGCTATTATGCCCATGCCAGCGCACAATGTCGATTCGACTGTCAGTCGGCCGCAACTTTTCAACCCAAACACCTTCCCAAGCAAATAAATAAACGACAAGTTAGAGAGGCAGCACAAATGTATACTTATGTATGTATGTATGCAAGCATTCGTATAAGAATGTACTCGTTTGCCTGTGTAGGTGTATGGGTGAAACAGCTTTACTTGAGAAAGTTTTCATTTGCCGGAAGTGAGTTCGTAATTTTCAAAGTATGGTATTTCATGCTTTCCTAAAACATCAACACATTCGATTATTTTGTTAGATGTTGTAATTTTTTTGTTGTCGAAGAGCATAGAAACTTAAAAGCACCACGCATACATATTCAGATAAGCCAAAGATAAACATTTTTTGGGCTTATTTGGATCCATAAATTTCCAAAATTTTGCTTTTAAATTTTGTTTGTTGAGTACTTCGTGCACTCGAGTCCTCATTCTTGTATTAGTTTTAGAAGGGAATGCGCAACTTTCTATTCTAGTTTATTTTAGGCGTCCATTCTGTTTTATTCGTCAAGCATTAGCGGGTGGCGTATAGATGAAGCAACTGAAGTAATAGCAAGAAAAAATCGCTAGTGAATGAATGCCAATCATAAAAGTCATAAGAATGAAGCAACTGGCATAACTAAACATAAGCTGCCAGCCCTGGAAAGGTGCAGCTAAATATGAGATTTATTAGGAAGCACTTAATGAGTATTATTAGTATATTATATAGTAGAATTTTCAAAAAATCGATTTTTTTTTTAATTTTTTTGTTCATGTACATATACCTAAGAATACACATAGAAAATTTAATATCGTTCCGGTGAATATTTTCGAAGTTACATGCAAATTTGAAAAGGCTTTTCAGAGTGCTTGAAAGTACAAGGCAAACTTTAAATGCGTTTTTCTCAAAATGGTTTTTTCAAAGACGGTGACCAACATTACTCGAAAACGGCTAAACCGATTAGAGTCAAATATATTTTTTAGTAATTAATCGAAAATTTTTTCTCACCGATAAATATTTTTTTTTATATTTAATTTAAGACCGAATTTTTTTTCAAAAATCGTTTTTTTTTTTTTTTGATGAACCGCCATTTTGTCAAAAAAATGTATTTTCTTTAGTCCTCCGATTAATTACTAGATTTAACATTACTTGAACGAAATCTGTTTGGTTTTTTAATTTCTGAGGATCCATTTCAGAGATATAGTGGTCACCACAAAACGTCTTGTGAGGAGCCCCCGGAGATCAGCTGTAGCTTCTTTCCAAATAAATATTTGTACTAATACTAAGTCTTAAAATACAGTTAAAAGATAACATAATATGTGTATACATTTTCAGATCAATAAATTTAAAAGTTTTCTCTGAAATAAAACTGTAAAAGTCGCTTTTTTCGGCCTTCCAACTGAATATAACCCTTTAGGACCGCGTTCATATAGTTCATATTTTTTTGCTTCAGCCCGTTATTTGTGATGTTCGCGCTCTGCTAACACCCTTTGTGTTCTCATTCTTCTCAATGTCGTTGTTGACTGTAGACTAAAAACTAACAATTGCAAGGTGTGTGAACACGGCGGGCAACACTAAAAGTAAATTCGCAAAGCTGAAGTAACAATAGTGTCCCTGTATGAACGCAGTCTTATGAAACCTGCCAAATATCAGAAAAGAGAGTTGAAAACATCGAAAATAGTGAATTATATTGGTTTTATTAGGTATAACCATACTCGCTAGCAGCGAATCTTGCTCGCTGACTATGTTGTTGTTTTCACTTGCAAATTTTTCGTCAAGCGAGCATAGCCAAAACATAGCGACCAAAGAAGTGGCGATTCCAAGGCATCTTTTGATTCCAATAGTTTTTGAAGTAACCATTTTAAGAGAACCTATATAGCCTTTTGCCATGAGTGGCGACGACCAACAGGCAGATATCTACATCTAAAAAGAACTATTGATTTAATGGAGAATATTGATGGACTTTAGGTTAGAGCACTACCTCAGGCTGTCGAAGAGAGAAGCACCCAGTGACCTTAATCGTATAGCTGCAAAATCCGGACGTTTACAGGCAAAGTGCTCAAGAGTTTCCTTCTATGAAAGGTCCCCAAAGCTTCTGCGATGGGGGATAAATGGTAAGCCTAGGTTTTCTTCTCGTTTTCCGATCGTTCAATAATCGGTAAACACAGCTACGAGCTTGGAAATTGAGAGGTGTCCCCAGAATTTTTTGAATTCGCACACGAAGAAATGGAGTTTCATCTTCTGAGAGAACAGTAACGCGCATTACAGTAAAAAATAAAATGATAAAAATAAACATACCTATGTTGATGTTTGAATTTTAATGGAAAAATTGGAGAAATTTCCTCTAAATACCTCAAATTTACTAGTTCCAAAGTATTTTTGCAATTGTGAATAATGGCTTGCACTTGTAGATCTTTACTTGCTTCGCCACTTAGGCGTTAGACATTGGCTGGCACTGAGTAGAAAGGAAGTCCCGCCAAGATAATCCGCCTCATCAAAGCCCTGTACGAGAACTCCGAACTGGCAGTGATTCCAAAAGGGGATACCAGCGATCCATTCATTACCAACGCGTGGTTGTCCTCTGTCACCCTTCTCTCCACCATTGTCCTTGATCACGTCATGAGCCAACTGATCCTGCACAAAAAAGGCATAGTATGGAGTTTCACCAGACATCTTGAAGATCTGGACTTCGCCGATGACATCTGCCTCCTCTCTCACAAACTCTCTGATATGCAAGTGAAGACGGGCAAAGTAGTCGCGCTGGCACGCACTGTCGGACTGGAGGTCAACATCGCCAAGACCACGGCTATGAGAGTTAACCACAATAACGCAAGGCAGATATTGGTTGGCGGATGCCCGGTGGAATTCGTCGAAAGCTTCTGCTACCTCGGCTGCATTATGAAGATAAAGGTGTCAACTGCAGGCCTAACAAAGAAAAGGCGGCATACAAGGCAGGCGAATGCATACAATATGGGGGAGTTCGCAAATCTCCAGGCGCACTAAACTACAATACTCGGCTCATGCGTGAAGTCCGTATTGTCAGTAACGATGCACTGTGGAGATTAAGGAACGAGGGAGTTCCTCTTCCTTAGGCAAATCAAACGAAGAAAGTGGCGATGGATAGGTCACACATGGAAAAACCTACCAGATATGGTAGCAGCACGAGAATGGCACTGGACTGGACCCTACAAGGGAGCAGAGGTCGCGGTCGACCAAAAAACACTTGGAGAAGGTCGATGCTGCGAACTATTTCTATGTATATTAAAATCGAACAGTCGCTGCACTATATTTTCTTTCTTAGGTGCTGGATCATTTAATTCACCGTCAGGTCAACTATAATATTTTTGAAGAAAAATTCAGTAGTAAATAATTGCCAATCTGGCTTCAGATCTAACAGAAGTTGCATCAATGCAAACTTACAAGTTACTGACGATATTAGGCTTAAGATGGATAAATATGTGTGTCTTTTCTAACTCTTGACTATTCTAAATCATTTGACACTCTTGATCGATTTATGTTTCAATTTGAAAAAATTATTATATCTATATAGCTTTGTTAACTTTCGCTGATAATTCTATGATGCTTTCCATTTAAATTCAACCGGGCTATTCGGGTCATGTTCTTTGATTTCGATGCAACTTAAATATGTTGCTCTCTGGTCAAAATAATGAGACACGTATTTTTTTGTTCGCCCGAAAAAATTTTTTTTCAAGAGTTATCGGTAATTTTGTTTTTCGCCTCAAACTCGATTTTTTTTAATTATATAAGAAAATTTTTTTTTTAAATGCCCATAACTTAGTCACAAAGGAACCGATTTTAATAATTCTGGGTTCAAAATGATCGTAATTACATACACAAGCGACTTCATGTAGAAACAATTGCAAAAAAGTAGTTGAAATTTTTTTATTTAGCAAAAAAGAAAAAAAATTGAAATTTTTTCGAAATTCAATATTTCAAAAAGTGTATTTTTTTTTTTTTTATAACTTTTTCCAAATTAAAAGGACATCTCAAACTTTAATTGAGCTGCATGCTTAGTAGCTAAAATGAGTTGTTTTTGAGTAATGAATTTTTGAGTAAACACCCTGTTTCGCAGTTTTTGTTTTTTGCAAAATAAAAAATTTGCAACTACTTTTTTGCAACTATTTCTATATGAAATCGCTCGTGTAAGTAATGACGATCATTTCGAACCCAAAATTATTAAAATCGGTTCATTTTTGACTAAGTTATGAGCATTTAAAAAAAAAAAATCTTATATTATTAGAAAAAATCGATTTTGAGCCGAAAAACAAAATTGCCGATAAAGCTTGAAAAAAAATTTTTTTGGGCGAAAAAAAAAATACGTGTCTCATTATTTCGACCAGAGAGCAACATATTTGAGTTACATCGAAATCGAAGAACATGTCCCGAATAGCCCTTTTGAATTGAAATGGAAAGAATCTATATAAGAAAATTTTTTTTAATTGCTCATAGCTTAGTCAAAAATAAGCCGATTTGAATGATTCTGGGTTCAAAATAATCGTAATTACTTACAAAAGCGATTTCATGTAGAAATAGTTGCAAAAAAGTAGTTGAAAATTTTTTCTTTTGCAAAAAACAAAAACTGCGAAACAGGGTGTTTACTCAAAAATTCATTACTCAAAAACAGCTCATTTTAGCTACTAGGCATGCAGCTCAATTAAAGTTTGAGATGTCCTTTTAATTTGGAAAAAGTTATAAAAAAAAAAAAATACGCTTTTTGAAATATTGAATTTCGAAAAAATTTCAATTTTTTTTCTTTTTTACTAAATAAAAAAATTTCAACTACTTTTTTGCAATTGTTTCTACATGAAGTCGCTTGTGTATGTAATTACGATCATTTTGAACCCAAAATTATTAAAATCGGTTCATTTTTGACTAAGTTATGAGCATTTAAAAAAAAAAAATCTTATATTATTAAAAAAAATCGAGTTTGAGGCGAAAAACAAAATTGCCGATAACTCTTAAAAAAAAAATTTTTCGGGCGAACAAAAAAATACGTGTCTCATTATTTTGACCAGAGAGCAACATATTTAAGTTACATCGAAATCGAAGAACATGACCCGAATAGCCCGGTTGAATTTAAATGGAAAGCATCCTATAAATTTAGTCGACTTGAAGCTTACGCCAAGTGAGGGCAGTGCCTTGCTTTGTAAGAAGGCGAAGGTGATTGTGTGCGTGTTTTGTGTTATTATTAAACGTATTTTCTTTTTTCACACCAAAAACTGAAGTGCTGTCACGAACTTTATGAATTAGTTTTTACGAAGCGCATGCAAATGCGATATAAAAATAAACCAAGTATTTGGATTTCTATTGCTTTTTTGGCGGCCACCACAGCCATGGTGGGTTGCGTGTCTACCATTCGGAAGTGCGCATGTTCGAATCTCCGTGCATTAAACCCCCCTCAAGAGACAATGGTAATCTACATATTCCTCAACCTTCTTAATATGCTAAGGAACTTCAACACAATATTATTGATTTGGGTTCCTTGACACGAAGGGCACGAGGAAAACGTAATAGAGGACCAACTAGCAAAAAATGGGGCAAACATGACCCTAATTGGTCCTGAACCTTTCTGCGAACTTACAAAGGGCCACATCAACGAAATTCTCAGAAGTTGGGAAGTGAAGAAGTTCATTGAACACTGGCGAAAATCTTTCGGTCAGAAACAAGCGAAATAATTCCTAACGTCGGACAGAGAAATTTCTGATAAGTTACTTTCTCTCAGCAGAGTAGACTTAACACTTTTATGTTTTTGAGCCCCTCTTTAGCCTGAGATATAAGTTAAACAAAATTTGCTTTTCTGAGACCATCATCTTCCGGTTCTGTGAAATGGACATTGAAAATTCAGAACTCATTCTTTGTAAATGTCTTGCCCTAGGCAGAAAACGGCTACAGCACCTTGGTGGTATTGCTGTACCTCCATATAAACTGTGGAACAATAAACCCCAGAATGTGTTAAAATTTTTTAAAAGCCTCAAAATATAGGGTACCTCAGCAGGCTCTGCACAATAGATCTACTTTGGTCGCAATGTTCAATAGCCTAATAATAATAAGCCCGTCGTAGATATTAAATTATAATACTTATTGAAGTTGATTTTTTGCAATCGTGTTACCAAAGATTGCTTGAGACTCTTCAAATTTCTATGAGGTCATCGACAAGCCATGTTCTCCAATTCTGGTCACAAACTGTAGTGCAGTGGATTCAAATCTGGACTACCAGACGGCCATTCTTCTGCGGCCATGAACCCAGGAATCTTGTTTTTTAGACATTGCTGGGTAGTTTTTGCCTTATGGGCTGAAGCGGAATATTGCTGGAAGGTCCAATGCTCTCCATTGAAGAGAGTACTGCTCAACTGCTTCACCACGCCTACTGAGACAACCTCTTGGTACACTTTTGTTCCGGTCTTAACACCTTTTTCGCTGAAATAAAGAGATGTATCGCCAAACCAATACGGAGGCTGGATGGTGGCCACGCTGAACCCTTGGAACAACATTTTTTGCGTCCTTAGAAGTCTTAGCATAGATTTTGTCATTTTGCTTAAAAACTTCTTCAACAGTGAACATTTTCTGATATGTGAAAAGATTATTTTCATAGCCATTGGCCGCGTGTCACCGAAGAAGCTGCTTGCATCTGTCGAATCTAATTTTCTGCCAAAATCATGTCAAAAGATGACCAGTTGAGCGACGGATGGCTTTCATGTGGAGACTATCTCTAATTTGTCTTGACATGGATCTGGTCGATACATTACTTTCCCTGGACATAATTTTTTGCTTTCGAAGTGGATTTCTACGAATTCTTTTTCGAACGGCTTCTTTTTCGACTACTTCTGTTTCTGTCGTTCACATCAAACGATTGTCAAAAACGATTAATCGTGCTT
>JAYXIM010013754.1:0-26110 GCA_037575425.1 Anastrepha fraterculus | reverse complement strand
CAAGACCCTCAAACTCCAGTTTGCGATCTGTACGAAATTCAGAGAAATACGGTGTTAACTGCCTAAAAATGCTACCATGCCCCTTGAGAGATTGCCTCCAGAGGCCAACCTCCTTTCGCCTGATTGCAATTCGATCAGCGATGAAAATAATGTAAAAGTCGATGGGAAGTAAGTGCAAAACGACATTCAGGGCAGCACTGGCGCAAGTTCTATGCCATCCAATGATGTGAATACATGCAGTCCTTTGCACTCTCCCCAGTATATAGCCCTTTCGAAGAGCTTCTCACCCAACCAGGCATCAATACGTTGACAGAATCACTACGTTGTACATCCACAGCACTGCCTGCGGCTTGAGCTCCCATTTTTTGCCGAACATAGATTTGCAGGAATAGAAAGCTATCCGGGCCTTCTTTACTCAATTTTTCATGCGTAGCTTCCAATGGAGTTTGGAGTCAAGTATCACTCCAAGATATCTAACATCCGATAAAAGCGGAAGAACGATGGTTGTTTAATTTGGGAAGTTTAAAGCGTGGAGGTTTATAGTTAAACTAACTGGCGCTGAAAACCTGGCCTTACATTTACGACTACATAAGGAGATTCATCTACAAGTTAAAATAGTTTGAAAATAACAATAAAATGTGATAATAGGAGGGCGTACAGTTTGCAGGGAAAGAAATGCATCAAATTTGAGCTTCATGCGCTAGTTAGGTCTATGGCTGAATGGGCAGGCGAGTCGACTATAAACAAACTATCAAGAACTGCTCAAATGAGCGACTGGTTGCAATCAGAGTAGGGGAGAATATTTGTTGGAAATATGATTTTATTATTTTGATTGCTTGTGAATATGAAATAAAATAAATATTTGTAGAATAAATTCACAAATTGAAATATTGTTTGATTCTCCAATAAAAAGTACTAATAAGAAGCCAATATTATTTTACCAGATTTTCTGTCTACATAGTTTTTTGAAATTTTGTATTTTTTAATTTGTTTTTTGTTTTTAATTATTTATTATTTTTAAATAGCATAAATATTAACTGCAACTTAGGCCTTTATTTTTATTGAACTTAATTAAAAAACGCAAAAGCCAAAAAAAAAAGAAATTTCTCACTTTGAAGCGCTAAACCAATTCTAATCACACCGAGACGTTAACTGCATCGCTGGAAAAAGTAAGAATAATAAATTTAGCGTGTAACCTGTAATAAATAAATCAAAAAACTGTATGCCAAATAAATTTTATACCTATTGTAGTGTAATTATGATTTATTAGTTAAGAAATGAAAACTACTTGAAATGAAAAAAAAAATTTTTTTTTCGTCTAATGCGCATAATTTTTTTTTGATGCCAAAGATTTTCAAAACCACATACGAGTAGATACATAAATTATTTATATATTCATACGTATTTGTATTTATAAGTCTAATTTAAGTGTTTGCTGTCTGTCATTTGGAAAATTAAATAATTAAAAAAAAAATTTATGAATTAGAAAGTAAAAAAAAAATTGAATGAAAAATAAGAATAAAATCGAAAAGTATTGAGTGTTTTACAGTTAATTCTGAACAAGCAAATAGTTTTTAATTTAGTTATTGCAATTAAAATATACTCGTACATACATACATATACACACATACTATAATATATGCTGTATTTTGTAAAGTATAAGCCAACATAGCAAAACGAGATGAAGTTGAAGATGAAGTTTTGTTTTATAAGAACTCTGTACATCTTTTTTCCAGTTAGAGTAGTTAAAAGCAAAAAAGGAAAAAAAAAACAAAAAAAAATTATAAATAAACATTAAAGAGTTATAGGGAAAAAGCAAGCAAGTGAAATGCTTGTTAATAATATTACAAAAACAAAAAGTAAATAGAAATAAAACAAACAGTATATAAAACCCAAGCAATCTTATAGAGCGACGTGTTCTTGCGATACTTACTTCATATAAAAGAGTACTACAACAAAAACAAAAACTCTAATTTATATAGAAATGTATGTTAAACATAGTCACTACAAAAACACAAAAAAAAGAACAAATAAAGAAATAAAGAACGAAGAATGAAAAACTAAACGAAAACAATTACAAATTAACAAAAAAAAAATAAGAAAAATTAAAAAAAAATTTTAGTAAAGAAAATTAAAAAAAAGATAATGAAAAAAACTTAAAAAAATTGAGAAAAATTAAAACAAAAAATTTTAATAAAAAAATTAAAAAAAAAAGAGAATTAAATAAAAGACTTAAAAAGAAAAAATTGAGAAAAATGTAAAAAAAAAAATTTGTGTTAAATAAAAAAAATTTAACGAAAAAGCTTAAAAAATAAAAAACTTAAAAAGAAGAAATTGAGAAAAATTAAAAAACAACTTAAAAAATGTTTGTTAAATAAACAAAATTTAACGAAAAAACTTAAAAAAATTAAGAGGAATTAAAAAAAGTATTAATAAATATTAAAACAAAACAAAATATTTAAAAAAATTAAACAAAAAAAAAATCAAACAAAAACAAAACATTTAAATAAATAAAAAAAATAAAAAGTCAAAAAACAAAAATAATTCAAAAAAATTCAAAAAACCAAAAAAAAAAAAAATACAAAAAAATCACATACTCATATGTTAGCGATTGAAAGTTACCAAAATGTATTATAAAACATTAAAAAGTAAATACACATATAATACATACTTACATTCCTACATACTTATGTATGTGTATGTACCCATGTAAATCATTTAAATTTATAGAATCGCAATATTTTCACTGTCTGTAAATTATTTCTTCATTCCTCTTCATTGCTATTTTATGTTTTAGGAATACGACTTACAATATACATACCTACACACATACATATATACAATAGAAATCACTTAGCATTAACTATTTACATATTTCTTATACATACGTACGATATTTTAATATTTATTAGCATATTTTTACAACTACTAAATTTTGTCTTAATTGAAAAATGAAATGTTAAAAAAATATACATACATATATATTATAATTGATAATTAAAAACATACGAAAAGACAAAAAAAAAACAAAAAAAAAAAAATAGAATGTTATTATTTCGTTTTACTAGTATATGGCGAAGGATATTCTCCACGATATCTCTGCAGTTGAAAGACATAAAATTGTATGATGTAATAACAATCATAAAGTTGACGATAAAGCATATAGACATGCATATTATTAATAAATATAAATAAATATCTAAACTGTGTTCGACTTTCATTTGAGGTTAGGAGCTGAGAGCCTAATAGCCTATGTAGACAGACGGTGGCGATAATCGGCATTAACGACTTAATTCGGTATTAGGAGTTAAGGAATACAAGAATGTGTGGTCATAGTGTTATTTTAGACAGCCAATGGCTTATTAGGAACTCATCAGATTTTACTACCGCTACCCGAGACTTTAGAATAGAGCTTAAGGTAAAGTTGCCCATGCGAAAGGAATTGTATTTGAATTCAGTAGTCAAAGAGAATACAACTGCACTTTACAATGATGGACATAAGTCAGACATAAGTAATTTTATGGCGATAGCTCTCACAACTTGTAAACTTCTCATTAAGAACGCACCAATCAGTTCTGCAAATCAAAGATGGATTAGCGTTAACACCTGCGAAATTGCTAGGCAAACATGGCCAAGGCTAAATTTATGCCTGTCCAAGAATATTATAAAACTGAGTAGACTTCAAATCAGGACCTTAGTAGGGGCCCTCACTGGACATTGTCTCATAGGAAATCACGCAAG
This sequence comes from Anastrepha fraterculus, assembly GCA_037575425.1. Lineage (NCBI taxonomy): Eukaryota > Metazoa > Arthropoda > Insecta > Diptera > Tephritidae > Anastrepha > Anastrepha fraterculus. The sequence continues at coordinate 22,369 of JAYXIM010013754.1, read as the reverse complement.
GAGATTAGGATTTTACACGGATGATTTCTGTCGTTGCTGTAGAAATGAGGAGGAGTTGGAAACAATTCAACACCCTGTTTGCATATGCCCGGCTCGAGCCAGAAGCAGGAACCGATTTTTAAAATCCTACTTCTTAATGAATATAGATAATCTATACACTTTAGGTATCAACAACCTTTTACGCTTTGTCAAAAGCTCAGGATGGTTCAATATGGAGAGGGAAATGTAGCCCAGCCCCCCATCTCACAACGGACCCATTTCGTGGTCTAAGTGACATCGCTGTCTCTATGTGCGACGCGGCTGGCAAACCTAACCTAACCTAATTTAACATTACACTGATGGATCCAAAATGGATTGCGGTGTCGGGGCCGGTGTATGAGTATATTCAAAAAACCTCGAAGCTATCAAGTGTTTTCGCCTGGGGAACTGGCGAAAGTAGAAATTCTCGGGATAAAAGAAACTTATTGGATAATTAGAAATCATCCACAACAACAGAAACACGTATTTTTTCAGATAGTCAAGCAGCCATCTCCACTTTAAACTCACCTATTCAAAAATCCACAGACAATGCAAAGAAGAACTTAATGCTTTAGCGCGCACGACAGAAATCACTCTAATCTGGGTACCTGGTCATAGGAACATAGAAGAAAATGAGAAAGCTGATAAACTGGCAATACCAAGGCGTGCACAAAAGGGAGATCTTCTCGCCTTCCAGAATCAGACCGTTGACAGATGGACTAAAACGGAAATCTGCAAAATAACTTAACAATCGTGGCGCAACATCAACAAATCCAGTACTGACGAGTTGTTAAGGGTACGCATGGTCTAGAAATTTTATAAAATCGGTATAAAAACTTGAAAAAATCGATTTTTTGGTTTTTCAATATTTTGAAAGTATGGCATGTTAAGAATATACTGTAAAAATTTCATGCGGAAATTTCCAATATTATAGCTTTTACAGCCAATTAACTAGGTAGCGGGCGGTCCATGCGCTCCTGCACCTCAAGCTTTACACTTATTTATCTCGAAACGACTTTTTACGGTCTTGTGTTGTCCAGAAAAAAAAAAAATAAAAACACAATGCAACCGAGTCTTTGAAATTTTAATATGTTGTTCACAACATCAATGGCTATAGCCCGTACCAGAATCATACTCGTATTATTACTTCAATTATTTTATATTTTTTGATTAAAAAGCTGAAAAAAATCCCCATTTTTAGAGTGTCTAATTCAAATTCAAAAATTCCTGAAAATTCCCTAAATTTTCGTGCTCGAGACCACCGGTACCCCTTAAGTGCAACTAATGCGGATTGACAACTAGACTTAATTCTCATAATTTAAACAGATTAGGGGAATTTTCGATGGCAATATTGCCAAGAAATCATAGCTAAAATCTATTGCGAATGAAATATATTGAAACTTTTAAAGAGAAAAACTGGAAGCAATGCAAGTTTGCACCAACACGCTCGAAGTTCTTGTTCTGATATTTGAGATGTTGCAATTTTAGATTTTTTTTTAATAAATAATTATTTCTTAGTAGCAGGGCAGCTGTACCCGTATTTGTTGCCTCCGGTTCATCTTTTACTGACATCCAACGATCCAATAAGCAAATCAGTTGTCCACTAATCTGCGTAACAACCGTCTGTCATACTACAATTTTGATCAGAATTAACTGCGCCGGTACTACCGCTTAGGTATTGACATAAATATCTGTAAAACAATATTGTCGCAAAACTTATTATCTCAGTAATGGTATGCGAGTAAACTAAACTCCTTCCTGGACCTTAGAAAGGAGATGGCTGAATTTACTTTCTTTAAAAAACAAGAAGAAATTCCGATTACGAGGATTGTCTTTCATAACTTTCACCCAATAATAAAAGCACAGTAAATTAATAATGAAAATAGCTTTAATGTTTTCCAAATTTAATTCGATATAAATGTCAAAACACTTCTGTATCACTTGAACCATTTTTAAAATTGTGTCACTCTGAAGAGGACATCTCCGAAACGAGCTGTTTAAAAGCTTCAACAGTTTCTTCGTGCATTAAAAAACGTTGGCCTCGCATTTTATTTTTGATGTTCAAATTAGAGCTGTAAAGTGGATGACCCATTAATTTGATCTTTCGAGTGCTCAAAAACTCTCTTATGCTAGCCGATGCGTGAGAGTTCGCATTGTCTTGGTGAAGGATGATTCGTTCTCGGCAGTTGGTTTTCCTTAATTCTCCAAAAACTTCTGAGAAACAGTAATTCCCGTCGAAAATCTGCATAAACATCGCACGAAAATTTTCAAAAGTTAATTCCATCGTTTCTTTCGTTTGGCGACCGCCAAAAAGAAGAAAAGTTATTTTTAATGCCGAGAGTATTTCTGCCATGAAAAAGCTACACACAGAAAAAAATATCTGCCGTTCGGAGTCGGCTTGAAACTGTAGGTCCCTCCATTTGTGGAACAACATCAAGACGCACACCACAAATAGGAGGAGGAGCTCGGCCAAACACCCAAAGAGGGTGTACGCGCCAATTATATATAGAGGGTGATTTTTTTAGAGCTATAGGAAAGTTTTTCAAAAAAACACACGTAAAATTAAAAAAAATGCATGAATTTAAAGTTTGAAGATTATTTCATGCAAATGTTGACCGCGACTGCGCTTCAAGTGGTCCATCCGCTTAGTCCAATTTTGGCATACTCTTTCCAATGTTTCGATCGGTATCTCACATATAAATGCTTTACTGTTGTCTTACAATGCGTTAATTGAAGCAGGCTTGTCTGAATAGACGTGAGCCTTAACATAGCCCCGCAAAAAATATTCTAAAGGCGTTATATCGCACGATCTGGGTGGCCAATTGACAGGTCCCGAACGTGAAATAAAATGTTCACCGAACTCGCCTCTCAACAAGTCCAGTTACGCGTGCTGTGTGGCATGTGGCACCGTCTGGCTGAAACCACATGTCACGCAAGTCAAGTTCTTGCATTTTGGGCAAAAAAAAATTGGATATCATTTCACGGCAGCGCTCACCATTCACAGTTACGTTACGATTCGCAGCATCTTTGAAGAAGTACGGTCCAATGATACCTCCAGCCCGTAAACCGCACCAAACTGTGACCTTTTCTGGATACATTGGTAGCTCTTGCAATTCTTCTGGCTGATCTGCACTCCAAAATCGACAATTCTGCTTATTTACGTACCCATTGAGCCAAAAATGAGCTTCGTCGCTGAACACAATTTTTCAATAAAAAAGTGGATCTTAAACTTTTTTTTACAGAACTCGCATTTTTATAATAAAATTCAATGATTTGCAAGCGTTGTTCGTTTGTAAGACGATTCATGGTTAAATTATAGACCAAACTGAAGATGTTTGACAGTGAAACAATACACGAAACTTGCGTCAGCTGTTTAAACCAACTGTTTTAAAAGATAACAGCTAAAAAAACACCCGTTATGTAATCACATCCTAACATTTACCTACATTAAAGCAAATATTCGTTGCTCTTCAATTAAATCAATTTGCTTGGGAAGCAAATATTCGACAAGAACCTCACACAATGCGCCTCCAATTAAATGCGCGCCACTTTGAGTACGAAATAAATGGCCCACAAACCTATTAAGTAAAAGTGGCGAATGTTGTTAATTTTCATTTGAGTTGAGGTTATGTTAACAAGTTTTTCGCATTCTCCACTCTGTGTTGAAGCAAATAAATTCATCTACATAAATAAAAGGTACACATAATTTTCCATTTGATTGAATTTTATAATGAAAGTTATGACCCTTGAGAGAGGCTGCTGGTAGAGGAATTCATTTGTGGTCAACTATGACTTCCGGCAAGCAAACACATACGCGCACACATACATGCATAATGCACACTCAGTTATGGACGAGCTGCTGTGAGTAGCTGGTGCGGTTAAGTGAGCAGCAGCTGGTGGCTTGCGGCAGGAAAGGAGAGGGCAAAGTGGAAGCTACCACAGGAAGCCAGAGCACGTATGCGTGCAGGTACATACTTCCCTCCATATGTACGAGTGCATGTGTATGTATGTATGTGAGTATTGTGCTCATATATGGACATTGGCTATTCACCACCAATCACAATGGCAATGCGGAAATGGAGTGATTTTAGTGCGAATTGTAATAAAAGTAACTACGGAATAAAAATATTCGCACAGTTGAACACTTCATAAAATTGGGTTAAATGGGCGTTTCGGTAGCTGCTGGAGTAGGTATTGTATAAAGAGTGAATTTGTCGGAGGAATGTGGCAGGTGGCATAGCTTTTTGGTGGCAAACTGGCTGGTTACTTACCAGCTGCCGATGGCAACCTTATTCACCGTTGTAGAATTTGAAATGCGCGGATAAGCGTCGAGGAGCTGTATTAAATACCGGCGCAGCCAGTTGGGATGGGCAAGGCTGGCTGGGTGTGTGTGTGTGTGTGAGTGAAATATTTACAATTGCGTGTGTGTTAGAGAGTTGCGAGTTGGGTGGGGTTCTCGCACTGCTGGCCGCTGTTTATACATACAAAAATAATATACCGCAGAGATACGAGATACACAATAAAATGATAAGAGTATCCGCAACACAAAGCAGCAACAAAAAAGCATAGGTAGGAAAATAAGAATTCGGGACCAACCCAAAAACTAAAACAAAAAACTTCATTGTAAGTAATATTTGAGATTTAATTGTGTGTGTATGCGTATTTGAGTACATCGCTGCTACCATCTTAGCGCTTGTGGATGCTGTGAGCGCATGTTGCTGGCTGCAGTGGCACGGAAACAACTTCGCGAATATGCCTCGCCACTCATTTGTACCTTACAAAAAACGAAAATAAAAAGAAAAAAATTGTGTAAGTATCTGTTAGATATTCGCACGCTCGCACTCGCACTCGCACTCTCTTCTGCTCGCATAACTGTTAAATTCCATATGCACTCTCCAACTCCAAGCTCAGGTGCCTCTTAATACATTTGCAAGCTGGCCGCTAGTCGTGTATGTGCCTTTGCTTCTGTATCCGTATTTTAAGCGCCAAATTTGGTATGCATACTTTGCGGCGCTGTAGTGCATGAAAAAGTTTGTAATCTATTGTAAGTAGCGCCAAAGTTTTTAGTTGGATGCTATGTAGCTTTCGTGCCGGAGCTTTCAGCGAATGAGACAGCTAAGGTATTGAAAGTTCCCCTGCAGAAAAGGGGAATTATGCCGCACGCTATATTGGTCTCTTTCCTGAACTCATGCGTTTGTTAGAAACTTTGGTTTCCCCTGTTGGTCGCTGACCTAAAAGCTTTTGGTGGGACTGTGTTTTGTGTTTTCTTTCCAGCTCTATTGTTTGAATGCAGCTTTACTTCCTTTTGTTTATGCTGGAGCTTTACTTGTTACTTTAGCGTGCATTGTTGTAATGTCGATTCCAAATTCGACTTGATATTGCAACATAATTGCTTGCAGCCTTACACTTATCGACACTTTCGCGAGGCTTGCATAGGGCGCATGGTATATAGGGAAGTTGTTAATAATTAAACTAAATCGCGAATGCAGTCATTTACTTAACACTTAATACGTCAACTTTTTGCTGGTAATCAATGTGATAATGGGAAGCAAGCCGAGATTGTTGCATAGGATTTATGCCGCAATATCTCTGTGAGTCTTTTGAAATCATAAAGCAGACACTCGAATAATAATAATAACGAAAAATGGTTTCCGGCAAAATACTGCAAAATAATTTTATTTAAACAAAAAACAAATATTATAACCTCTTCCCAACTCTCGATAAATTTGTTGATGCGACTCCGCAAAAAATCGCCTAGTCGGGTGTCAAAGAAGTTATTGAGTCAGTTTTTAAGGACCTCTTTGTTATTGAAGGTAACGCCCTGCATATGGTGTGACAGGGATCGAAAGAAATGCTAATCTGTCGGTATCAAGTCCGGAGAATACGGCGGATGGTGAAGAACCTTCCATTTGAGATCTTGGAGTGCGACTTTGACGGCTTATGCAATATGGAGTCCAGCGTTGTCGATCGTTGCTTTATACATACTGATGTATTGGCACCATTTCTCATCTCCCTTGACGATTCGGTACAAAAAGCACTGTTTATGACCGCGTGTTGCTCGATGGTGGGCGAGACGCTGAGAACCAATTTGAAGGCGACTTTCTCTGTTTTTTTCGTTGAGCTCGTGAAGCACACAGGCACCCAGGCACCCTCCCAACTTTCGCTAAATCGCCTTGAATGAAGGTGATTGAGAAAAGTTTTATGATCGCAGTTCATTTTTTCCGCCAATTTACGACTGCTTGGCGATCATTCTCCTTCAAAAGTGATTTTGAAGGCGATTTTGAAGGCCTTCCGCTGCAAGCCGTGTTATAGTCGTCAAAGCCGTGTTGTCGTGTTGTAGACTCGACCAGACATCTTTTCCATATACGTCGCAAATGTCTCAGCCTGCTTCGGCAGCTTTTTGACCTCGGTGAAAAGCAAAGAAGAGCAGGTGTCGCAAATGTTGAGTTTTGCTTCCTGAGTATTCCATTTTTAGGTCTCAAAATTAATAAACTTAAACAAATTAAATAACTTAAAAATACAATTAACATAGTTTTGTAGAGCAGAAAGAGTTCTATCGAATGGATACTTACCCTTTGCCAAACATCCAATAAGTCGTTCCAAAGTAAAAGAAAGTATAAAAACGCTATGCACTTATTTCCCAATCTAATATTTTTGCGTAGTTTCTAGGTGGGGCAAAGGGTTGCATTATACAAGTTGAAATTAGATTTATTTAAGCTAAAAAGTTGATTTCTCTAGTCGCCTCCACGTGTTAAATGGCTTACCACATCTTCGACTGCCTTGCGGATTTCAGTCTAGGGCAGCTTTTATGATATTTCCATGTTGGTTTTCGCAGTATGTGACCGATCCAGTTCCACTTTCGCCGTCAGATTTCAAGATGTGTGGGTAACTGCTTCGTTAATGCCCAGATGGTGATGGGAGAGACTAATGAGACTTTACATTAGATAATGGGTCACCTGATCATAGTGGGTCATATAATTTTGCCTCTTGTGACTTGAAATATCCCCACAAGCAATAGTCTACAGGCATGATCTTGGAGGCTAGTATACTCGTACTTCTGTTAATCAGTACTTCCTTCAATAATTTCGCGTTAACCGTTAAGCTGAAATCAAATGCCTTTCAGATTATTTTCACGAACTTTTGGGAACAAAAAATTGTTGGACATACTTATAATTATGTTGATGACTGTTGCTCTTATGCTTTCTTCAAAAGGAGCGTCAATTAAGCTCTTAAATCTGGAGGCTCTGAAAAATAGATCTCACTTCTTCTTCTTGGTCGGCGCGATAATCGATTAAACGGTTTTAGCCGAGTTTAAACGAGTCTTGTCGCGCAAAAGGGCTATGGTGGCACAAAGATCGCTGTGTGGCATGGCGGGCCATCCGGCTGAAACCAAAGAACGTTCATATCCGTGGCTTGGTGACAAATAAAAAAATAGTTTGGCATGCCCTACATACCGCAATTGTGTTTATTAAATAACCTCCGAGATATAAATGTGCTTCGTCGAAATATATGGATTTAACTTTTTCCTAAACGCCCTGATAGGGTTATCTAACATTGACTTGGGAGAAAAGTTTGCAATATTTCTCTATGTTGTTGCCCCGGGGAGATATGTTAACGATTTTTTTTGCGCTGCTCGTATTCATGCCATAGTGGAAAATTATTAAATTGAACCTCCGTCAGCTACCATATTCTTCTATGGGCACCTATAGGCACGAGCCAACAAGCTCTTTGTAGTCATCACTTCCGTGATAGTGACCTCTGCGTTAACTATTGCTTCAACTACGCCCCACATGTAATAATAAGGGAGTTTGCAGTAGAGGATTTAAGATGGCCACAAATCAGGCAACGATATGTATAGAATGGGGTATGCAGACACCTGCATGAGCCTGAGCCGCCTCCCAGCCATGTCTGGAGGCACCTCCTCAACTACGCGGACTAGAATCAGTATAAAACAGACCGATAATTACTGGATCGGACAATTTATAGACAGACAATTAACGACATTCATCGGGAGACTCTTGCCACCTTCTTAAGCTCTCGACCCCCGAATGCCGTCATCGTAGTCTAACCAGCACTCACTGCAGGCGAAGAGTTCCAACTTCCCCAAGAGTCCCGCGTAACCTTGGCATAATCACGTTCTGGATACTGTAGCAGGTTAATCTCCTACTTATCCAGAATCGACCCCGACGTACTAAACATCGTCCAGCATGTGAAGGCACTCCGCACGACACTAACCACCTTTTCACATGCCCCATCAAACCCACTCATCTAACACCCCTCTCCCTCTGGACCCAACCCGTCGAAACAGCTAGTTTTCTGGGCCTAAGCAGGGCAAAGCTACTGCTACAACAACAACAACAACGTATAAAATCATAATGCAGGGAACTTGAAACTTGCATTGCAAAATTCAATTGACTATAAAATTGCATGCTCGACATTTTTTTATAAATTTTGAATAAAATATTACAAATCTTTTGTTTTACTATTTTTAAATTTTCATAAAGTTTATAATATAAATTTATACGGTTTTTGTAGGAGAATGCACTTTATTTTCATAAAATTATAAAAATAATTAAGACACGAACAAATTGTCGAAATTTGCCAACAGATACCTGTGCAGTATCTATCAACACACACTCACACACTTGTAGGCCCTTCAAATATGCATTTGGTCAAAATATGTGTACACGTTTGTAAGTATGCATGTGCGCCTGTATGTGAGTGTATCAATTTGTTTGCCATTCCAAGTTTAAGTAAAATTTATCACTTTCCAAAGTTCAACAAAACCTACATACACACACATATACATATTTCTACATGTAAAAGGGCAGCGAAAGCATAGCGAAAGGTGAATGTCCTTTCGTTCGAATTGCAGGCGAATTCATAGAGCAACATTTGCTTCACAAATGCAAGGCGCATGCTTGGCGTGCAGGAGGCAAACGAAACTGTGAGTCCACATAAATGGATAGATAGAGATATGCATTTGTAGTAGTGGGAGTAGTAGTAGTAGCAGCAGTAGTAGCAGCAGTAAATATACGAGTGCATATCTTCACACATCTTCATAAATGTGTTATATATACTTTTGTATATACATGCGCTCGCTAGCTTATCACAGAGCGAGTAAATTATGAAATAGTTTTGGTTCAATTTTTAATAAGGCTTTGTGAAATATTTCAGGCGCGTAGTTTAACTTTGTTTCTACACCTTTTTTGTTTTGTTTTAATTTGATGCCGTCGGATGGCTGACAGAGAATTTAGCTCAAGAACATCTCCTCAACTAAAATATGAGAATCATTTCATTTGTTAACCCTAGAAAGATAATCATACGTAAAATTTACTCACAATTTTTAAACAGCTACTTTCTCGTATTTTATTGATTAACTTGGAATGAACTAATTTGGGTTACGTTTCTAGATACAAATGAAATAAAAATACTTGAATTTAAGGGGTCCCGGTGGTCTAGAGCTCAGAAGTTTTGGTTATTTTCAGAATTTTTTTTTTTGCAATAAAAAAATGGAAACGATATTTATTTTATATTTTATTTTAATTAACTTCCTTCACATTCAAAAATGAAAAACAAAAAATTTCGGTTTTTCGATTTAAAAAAAAAAAAATTTTTATTTTAATAATTGAAAAAATGGCGCTAAAGTTGACCCTCTCGAAAACTTTGACCTGGACGGTATTGCCCACATCAGCTCTTCTATTTATCTGAAGCACAAAAACCAAAAAAAAATATGTATCAGTATGACTGTAGCTATCTATGTCTCGCTACTAGAATAAAAATAAAAAAAAATTTTAAAAAGGGCGCTGTTTTGAGTTTGACACTCTGAAAGTCGGGTTTTTTTCTGATTTTTAACCAACAAAATACGAAATAATTGAAATAATAATATGATTTTAGTATTGGCGATGGCCATTCAAATTTCAGACGACTTGATTTAAAAGTTTTTTGTTTTCTAGATCTATTGCTACGCATTCAGCAGGCAAAGTTGCCACATTTATAGCAGAAAATACTCCTACACAAAAGACATTATTGCATTCTGAAAAAAACTCATTATTTTGTGTACGGTGGCGATGAACTGAATAATTTTAGAAGCTCCCTGCAGGAAAATAGAAAAAAAATGTTCTATCCCGGAACAAACATTGATCCATAAAATGAGGGCTCACTACTTCCTCCTCAATCTAGGAGGGTCTCATTGCTAAGCAAAGTTTTGAGATGGAAATTAATTACTATTTTCGAAACAAGTTTTTTGCTGAAGTAAAATATTTTCGGGTATTTTTAACATTTAAAACATTTTGTTTTCTTATAAAATATACTTAAGCAATTTTTTTTTGGAATAAGAACTACTTATATATTATAATATTATTTTGTAGTTTTTGAAAAACACAGATTTTTTTACATATGTTTTCTTTTAGATGCTATGCGCAATAATTCTTGCCAATTTCGTAATGGGACCCTCATAATAGTTGTATTCAAATACCATTAATAAAAAGCTCAGACGACTTGGTTGAATAGTTGTTTTTTTGTTTTTGACAACACCAGCCCGAAAAAAGTAGTTTTGCGATAATTGGGTTTTTGAGAGTGGCCGCGTGACGAATCTGACTCTAATTGCTAACACGGCTGTAGAATCGAAAATACTGGGAATATCCCTCCAAAAATTTGACAGTATATTCTTAAAAGCCTATGCTTCCGAAATATCATAAAACAAATCCATTTTCTGAAAATTATAGACCACAGGGACCCCTTAAGGAATATTGATATGAAAGGGTGATGAATTTAGAACGAAACCATTGATCTTTTACGGGAAAAGTTTCCGGACCGTGTTATCTCTTGAAGAGGTGATCAGAATTGGCCACCGAGATCTTGTGATTTAACACCTTGTGACTTTTTTCTTTAGAGCCACGTGAAAGAGAAGGTCTACGCCAACAGCCCAGGGTCGTTTCAAGAGCTCAAAGATGGAGTTCGTGAGGCTATCGAGGACATAGGGCAGACACTTTGCAATTCGGTTATGGAAAATTTCATTTGCCATTTCCACTATTAACGGCATACCTTCCTCTTTATAATGAAATAAAGATCCGATCATTTATATTAAAAAATATAATTTTTTTGAATATCAAAATAACAACTCTTATTGGAAAATTCTTTATCTATACTAATATTATAAAGAGGAAAACTTTGTTTGTTTGTTTGTTTGTAACGAATAGGCTCAAAAACTACTGGACCGATTTTAAAAATTCTTTCACCATTCGAAAACTACATTATCCAAGAGTAACATGGATTACATTTTATTTTGGAAAAAAATAGGGTTCCGTAAGATATTTGGATTTTTCGGACACAAACTGAAAAAAATCTTATATATAAAATAAAGTCAACTTTTTGTGTGTGTTCGCTAACCGGCCGTGTCTGCACCGAATTAAACCAAACTTACACATATTGTTAATAAGATATTGAAGATGATTTCCGTATAGTTTGGATACCTATTGGTGGATAGGGCTCGAGATATAGGTCAAAACGTGGACCCGGGTAACCTTCGGATGTGTATGTACAATATGGGTACCAAATGGAAACTGTTGGTGAATGCTTTAGTTCAGAGTATTTTTCATGCCGCTCCGTGACTAGGGTCTCGAGATAGAGACCAAAACGTGGACCCTAGAATGTGTTTGTACAATATGGATATCAAATTGAAGCTGTTGGTGAATGCTTTAGTACAGAGTATTTTTCATGCCGCTCCGTGATTGGGGTCTCGAGATATAGGTCAAAACGTGGACCCGGGTAACCTTTGGTTGTGTATGTACAATATGGGTATCAAAGGAAAGCTGTTGATAAGTGCTTTAATACGGGGTAATTTTCATACCTATTGATGACTAGGGTCTCGAAATATATGCCAAAACGTGGACCCGCCGTGTCTTTGTACCGAATTAAACCAAACTTATGCACATTGTTAAGTATTGAAAATGGGTTTCGTAAAGTTTGGCTGTAATTCGGAGCAGGGGCAACGGGTACAGCGTTCTTTTGAGCCAGCCATAATGACGCTTACTTTTTTAACGCTTGGGGCGGAACTGAACTGTCAAATTGACAGTGTGAGTTACAATGTGTCAATATTTCTTTCTGATTTGGATGCCATAAGGAAAAAACGTAAGTGCAACATGTAAAAATTGTTTGTGAATTTTTTTGGAGTGGATTTTGGAACAGTGAATAATTTCTTACGAAATTTGAGAATTTAATGTGAAATCCGAATGAAATTATGTGTTCGTGGAAAAAACAATTTTTTTCGTTTTTTTTTTGAAAAATATAAATGGATAATGGTTAAAAAAGCTCCAATGCTTAATAAAACATATAAATTGAAACGAAAAATTCATGGATGATCAGGAAAAAAGACGATTGTTTATTCATATGCGTTGATTTGAAATTTAAAAACAATCTTCTTTTTTCCTGATTTTCAATTTATATTTTATATTTACTCAAAAACAAATAGAAAAACAAAAAATATTGTTTATGCCAAAGCGCTTGAATAAAGAATAAAGAAATAAATAATATGAAAATCATATAGTTTCTGTTTTAAACCATATATATTCTATTTTAGTGTGCCCAGCGAAGGGGGCCGGGTTTGCTAGTATATATATATGTATAAAAAATATTCCCACAAATTTGCAACAAAACAAAAGCGAAAAAAATTTGCCAGAAATTGTAAACAAAAAATTGTTTGCAACATTTTTTTTTTAACCTCGTTTGTCTTTAAAATTTGTTAACAGAAAAAACTAACTAAAAGCAAACAAAACTTTTGTCAAAAATTTTCAACAAAATTTGTTTCCAAATTGGTTTTTTAAGTCTGGTTTGTCCCAAAAAGTTGAAAGAAAAAAATTACAAAAATTAAAAAAAAGAACCGAAAATATTTCAGCTTCAAAAACTGTATACCAAAATTTCCAACATTGAATAAATTTCAAAACTATGAAAATTTTTCCAGTTCATTTCTTATTATATTCAAGCATACAATTAAAACATTTTTTAGAGGAATTGACGACAGTGCTGAAAATTCTTGGATCACTTGAAATGAAATCGCTCTCATCAGTTATTAAAGCGGAAAAAATTCCATACTTCTTTTTGATTCTATAAAACGTCGGGTTATGTGCAAAATAATTTCTTCAATATTGCAACAGATTATCAAACAGAGCAGAGAGCCGACAGAGCATAAAACAAGTAGTGGGAATAAAATACTGAACTATTTTTTGCACATCTCGAGCACACCCATAATGTGCAACTTAAAGAAATTGATTTTCTACTTAGTAGACGTAAAATTTTCAAGCAAAATCTCCACTTTTCCATTCAGTCATTCAACTTTCAACTTTCATACCTATATTCCTATGCAAACATATAAAATATTTTATTTTTTGTGTCTTATGTATCTGCTGTGTAAATTTTTACAAGTGCTCAGCAAAACTTTGCATTTTTTTGAAAACTTCTATTGTTGAACAGTTATCTATTGTTTGTTGCAAGTATTGACTTTTGAACATGGATGCGTTATGGAACATATGCAACAAAAGGATTTGCGTATTGCATATTTCTATAAGTATTTTCCGTGTTCGCGTAATTATTTTGTTACTATTGTCTTTACGATGCGCCTACTGTGTGCTAATAGATGGCTTGCACGATTCCCGTCATGGAAATGCGCAGCTATCGAACTGGTGCGTTTCTGGTTCATTTGGAACTAGTGTGGGTTCCTTCTTTTCCCCACATGAGCAATTGCAGCGTTTACAGTTTTTCGTATAGTTCGGTCTGAATTTGTCAGATGAGATGAACCTAGTAGTAGATAGTGCACTCTGCATATATAGTGGCAGTCAAAATAATAGCAGCGCGACAATTTTTTTTTTTAATTTTTCTATTTTTTTATTTTTTTATTTTACTATAAAAATATGAATATTCGAAATTTTTTCTATATGAAAGAAATTGTTCAACATTCAAAAATTATCAAAAATTAATTGGAGCTTTCAGCCATCACCATTTATTGGATCACCATTTAATAGATATCAGGACACAAAGGAATAGAAGGAAATGAGAGAGCCGATGAGCTAAGGTAAGCATTTCTCTTTTCTGAAAACGGAACTGAATTAGGAATAAGCTCTGGAAGCGCAAATTAGGAAACACAAAACTGCCAAAAATATATTGTACCAAAGACTTGGATTACGAAAGCTACAAACTCTATTTTATCACTCTCTAGAAAAGACTGTAAAATGTGGGTTCGAGTACTTACAGGAAACTTTTTCACTCCACATCACTCAGCGAAAATCCGATTAGTTCAGAGCGAAGCGTGTAAGTCATGTAAGTAGGGAATGCTAGAATTTTTAAATATTAGAAATAAAAAAAAATATTTTACTAGAACAAAAACAATGGCAGTTCCTTTGCCAAATTTTTTTAAGTAAATTTAATAAGAAAAGAAAAAAGTTAATAATTGCCTAAGTTAATCAATGATATTTTGCTCAAAAACCAAGTGGAATTTAAAAAAAAAAAAAAAAAAATTTAAAAGTAAATTTTATAAAGAAATAGAAAAATGTTAAAAATAGCCACAAATATTCTACGAAAAATTGTATAAAGAAATATAATTGTTAAATGGTAAAAAGAAAACAAAAATATTTTACTTAAAAAGACAATTAAATGTTTTTCCAAAAAAAATTCTTTCTAAAAAGTAAATTTTATAAGGAAAAAAAGATGGAATGGAGTTGTTTCCAAAACCAAAACTTTATAGTAAATTTTATAGAGAAAAAAATAAAAAAATGCTGAAACGAACCAAAAATATTTTACTTAAAAAAACAATTGAATGTCTTTTAATAAACAAAAAAGAAATAAAAAAGTGCTAAAATTAACCAAAAATATTTTACGAAAAGATTTGTATTGAATTTTATTCCAAAAAATTTATTTAAAAAGCAAATTTTATTAGGGGAAAAAATTTTAAGAATGCTAAAACTAAGTACAATTGAATTTTTTTCCAAAAAAAACATTTTTTAACAGTAAATTTTATGAGGGGAAAAAACATTTTAAAAATGCTAAAAATAACCAAAAATATTTTACTTAAAAAAAAAATTAAATGTTTTTTCAAAAACAATTGTTTCTAAAAAGTAAATTTTAAAATTTTATAAGAAAAAAACATTTCAAATCCTGGAAATAACCAAAGATATTTTGGTCCAAAAAAAAACAAGTAGAGTTTTGTCCAAAAAAAACCAAATTTTAAGTAAATTTTATAAAGAAAAAAAAATAGAAAAATGCTAAAACAAACCAAAAATATTTTTCGAAGAATATTATTTTGAATTTAAAAAAAAAAATTTTTTTAAAGTAAATTTTATAAGGAAAAAAAGTTGGAATGGAGTTTTTTGCAAAAAAAAAATTTTAAAGAGAAAAAAAAAAATAAAAAATTGCTAAAAATAACCAAAAATATTTTTCGAAAAATGTTATTTTGAATTTCATTCCAAAAAAATTTTTGTTTTTTAATAAAGCTTATTAGGGAAAAATGTTAAGAATGCTAAAAATAACTAAAACTATTTTACTTAAAAAAACAATTGAATGTTTTTTAAAACCCAATTGTTTTTAAGAAGTAAATTTAATGAGAAAAAAATTTTGAAATGCTGGAAATAACCAGCAAAAAAAAAAACGGTAGAGTTTTTCCAAAAAACAAAAATTTTAAGAAAATTTTATAAAGAAAAAAAAATAGAAAAATAACCAAACATAGTTTACGAAAAGATTTATTGAATTTTTTCCTAAAAAATTTTTTTTAAATAAATTTTATTAGGGAAAAAAAATTTTAAGAATGCTGAAAATAACTAAAGATATTTTACTTATAAAACAATTGAATTTTTTTTCAAAAACTTTTTTTTTAAAACTAATTTTATAAGGGAAAAAACATTTTAAAAATGCTAAAAATAACCAGAGATAAGTAAAAGAATAAAAACACAATTTAATTTTTTTTTCAATCTATGAGATATAAAACACCAAACTAATTCACTGCCGTTGTCGCAATAGTTAACAGATTCACTTTTCGGGACGTCAAAATAAATATTAATTTGCATTGTTTATACAAGGTGGCGCAAAATTAGTTGCTCTATTGAAAGATTTATAATTTTTGCTAAAAGCGTCGTACAGCAATCATATTTGACACTTGTGAATCAGACAGTTGCAGTACACAAACACACAACCAGTGGAGCGCATAAAGGCCAAAATAAAGACCTCCATCACCCAAAATTATTATTTAGTGCTTATTCAATAAGCAAATTATTCAAAAACCAAATTGGCATGCCATTCATTTGGGTTGCAACTAAGATTTATTGACTTCAAAGAAACCACATCAACTTCTAACCCAAGCCGAATCAGCAACTCACTGTGACAGTAGCTGAATACGTATATACATTCCACGGGCGTTTGTGGCAATTCTTTGTCTCTACTTATCAGCAACGCTACTGTTTTACTCTAAAAAAGCTGTCGCTCCGCATCACACGCTTACCGAAGTGTTTTGAATTCGTCACTACGCTCCCGACCTATCATTTTCTCTACTGGGTTGTTCGAGATTTTTTTGCTGGTAGTATTGAAGTAGTACTTACGTATACATACGAACATATGTTAGTATGTACAAACTTGTAATTTCTGTATATTTTCGCGTCTGTGCGCACTCCCTCTATTTAGGTTAGTAATGTTAATGCTGCCGATTATGAAGTTCTGTTGAAACATATTGTTTGACAAGTTTTGTGAGAGTTTCGAGGATGTATGCGCATATATTTCTATGTATGGATGTGTGTGTGCCAGAAACTATTAGAAGATTAGCGCATGAAGCAGCATTAGAGCCATAAAAAAGTTGATATATTTTGATAACATATGTAAGTCTTCCCAAAGTTTAATGAAAAGCTGTAAGCATCGTTCAAAATAAGCCACTAGGGTTAGGTGTAAAGCACAACATTTAAATTTAATAGTGCACCCATTATTTCAGACGCTGCTTTGCCATTACGTACAATATACGATTTTGGCCAACGCTTCCACTATTTTCTTATTTCATCACACCTAACTACAGCAAACTTTATTCGAACTACGTAGGAAATAAAAACAAAAAAACGAGATTTTGGACTGGGTCTTCAATTTCTCTGAAAATTGATTTATTTGTAGTATACTAAAGTGTACTAAAAAAATTTTGAAAAAAAATTCATAATTTTGAAATTTATTTAATATTGAAACTATTGATATGTAGTTATTTAAAGTCAGTTATCTTGGGCCGTTCTTAAGATTTTTATAAATTTTTACTTAGACTCTTTAGGATAAAATGTACTTTCTAAAAAAATATTTCTTCAATTTATACCATATTCAAATACGGGCAGCCAACCCGTAAAAATAATGCAAAACACGTTTCCTAGCATATTTCGAAACGACTTCTAAATCGCCGACTCCATCAAGCTTCAGCGACTTAAGTGGGTTGGACATCTTTTGAGTATAGACCAAAACGATCTATGATAGCAATCTTTATAAAAGAGGTAATCCAAGGAAAACTTGAACTGATACAGTTATTGACAACGCCAGGATCTTTGGACTGATAAACTGGAGGATTCTGTAAAGAATTAAGATTCTTGGTGGAAGTTATTGAGAGAGTACAAGGTTCAATCCCAACCGTCACGCCAACATTGATGATACTTGCATTCGTTTGAAAATTGATTGAAGCATCGCTACGAACATTAGCAAGCAGATTCGTTGCACATATTTGAATATAACTCGAAAAGTTATGAGAATTCACTGTGAAACGCGTTGGGATTATTGAAAATGGTATCAGTTAATAATATTATAAAATAAATAAAATCTGATTTAATTTTTCTCGAAATATTTTTTTTTAATTAAGTTTTATTTTGCTAAAAATAAGCGAAGACAAAAAACCATAGAATTTTCCTAATTTTAAAACTTAAAAAAGATATTTCACTTAAAAACACAATTGAATTTCTTTTTCAAAAAACGTTTTTTTAAAGTTAATTTTATAAGGATAGAAGAAATTTAAAACTAACCAACAATATTTTACATGAAAAAAGCAATTGAATTTTTTCCAAATTTTTTGTATGAAAATTTTATAAAAAAAAAACAAATTTAAATTAAAATTGAATTTTGTCCCCAATGTTTTTTTTAATAAGTAAATTTTATAAGGAAAAGTGAAATTTAAAAATCCTACAAATAGCAAAAGATATTTTATTAAACCAAACAATTGAATTTTTTTCCATAACAATTTTATAAAAGGTAAATTTTATAAGAAAAAAAATGTTTAAATGCTAATATGTATGTGTATATAAAAAGGAATTGAATATTAAAAAAAAAAAAAATTTTGAAAATAAATATTATAAAGAAAAAAAATTTTTAAAAAATTTTTTCGTATGACAATGAAAACATTTTAATATAAAAAACGGAAAAATTAAATAAAAATACTAAAAATAACTAAAGATATTTTACTTGAAACCTATTGAGTTTTTTCCAATCAATCTTTTTTAAGTACATTTTATAAATTTTTCTAAAAAATATATAATATAATTAAATTAATTTAAAAAATTAAATAAAAAATGTTAGAAACCAAAGAAAACTTTTACTTAAAAAATCAAAAATATCTTCCAAATTTCAAACGTGTGCATATGTAAAAATATATTTTATAGCAATAAAAAGAATTAATCATTAAAAATTTTAAAAGAGCCAAAGATATTTTACTTAAAAAAAGTTTCAAAATTGAACTACTGCAATAATAATAATTTTAAGTAAATATAAAATATAATGAAAACATTCATTGTATAAAAATCCTGAACTTTTAAATGCTCTTAAATATCAACGAATTACAGAATTTTCATTTTCCATATTTGTACGCGTTTGTCTGCATTAGATTACATGTTGATCGACATTGCGCTCAATATTTTTCTATTTCCCAACAGAAACATTTCCTTTAACAATTTTCTGTTTGCTAACATTCAACTTAACATTTGCCGACACTGTAAATCACTTATGTTGAAATTCTGTTTAAACCCTGTTAGCGGCCAAACAGAAATAATTTCCAATTCGCTTTCGCACCTTCTAAACTTTTTTACGTTCTCTGACGTAGTATTTGCGTTTATCGTAAATTTGTGGTGAGTTTTGAATATTTGATTTCACGTTAGCTGCACACTCGCTTCTCTATTGTGTTGTGCCGGTTTCGCCAAAGCTATTATTTTTCATACTCTGCTTCTACGCATTTACTATGAGCAGGGTTGCCATGACAACTTGATTTTGATTTTGATATTGATAACTTTTTATTCTGATGGTTTTTAATTGAAAATGACGATTTTTTGCATTAACACTTTGACTGCCAAAGTTGCAATTTTGGTGAAAGTTTCAAATATTGTTGTAATATATGGAAAAAACAAAACAAACAATGACACAAAGAATGCACTTTTTATATGAGAGGCTGTTTTTATTGAAATTTTAATGTATGCGTTTATTGGGTACGGGTGAATTTTTTAATGAATATGAATAAAATTAATAAAATTAATTTTAATAAATCGAAATTAATTAAAAAATTAAATTAAATAATAATCAAAAACAAGTATGAATTATTAAGCGAAATAATAAAAAAAAAAATAATAATAATAATAATATATAATAAAAGAAAAGTATGTGAATACCCAATACATACAATTTTACAAATGTATTGGGTATATACATATGTATATATAAGTTTATATTTAAATGCTATACTTCGCTGCTTATACCTATATATATTTTTTTCTTTTATTTGAAGTCGAAAATTTATAATTTATTTTATTATAAATTTATTTAAGTAAATAAATAAAATTAGTTCAAAAAAGTGTTTAAAATTTCATGAAATTTCTCTTGGACTCGAAAAAGTTAAGCGAAATATAACTCGTGATCTCATTGAATTCGGTTAGTGCGCGGACAACAGGAGAATTACGCGCATAATTCGTGTTAATCAATTTAAGATGAAATGGGTAAGTGTTGTGTAGAGCACTAGTACGGATATGAAAGTGGATGCTCTATAACAGAGATTAGCATTCAATTTCACCTTTGGTTGCACTAAAAACAAAACACAGTGAGAATACAGACCTTCTATTCTGTAGGGATTTTAAGGATTAAAATCAAACGGGAATTATAGAATGGGATATGATCAAGATGAATCTGTTCAAGGTGGTAACATTCAAGTAACAACATATTTTTAATTAGAACTGTTGAGCGAAAGATGATAAAATAATGTAATAAATGACAATCAGATAAAATAAGTTTGTTCCCCATTCACAATACAACAACAACTTTCCGGCATTCCGTTCTACTGACATTTCCAAATTAAAGGCGAATGGAAGAACAGGAAATCAACTACTCTAATCGCACCACACATATGTACGCCTTAGATAGGATTCGAGAATTTTAACGATCTGGGAGCATATCTAAGAATCGACTTCTGTACCCGTAATTGAAATTCGATGGCAAGGTCTCCAGGTAAATGCAGCATGCTCTAATCTACATCGAACAAAGTAAGTGACCATTAATTGGAGAGTGTAAGGGTTCGACAGTCTCGGGCTATTGCGCCGTATAAAATCTAAGATTGAGTAAGAAGTGGCACACAAAAAAAATGGAGTACATTGTTGAATATGTCCAAATTAGCTGATGGGCTGGGATTGTGTTGCTGATATAAAAAAAAATCAACCAATAACAACATTTAGTTGCCATCTGAACAACGTGCTCCACTTAAGGGGTTAGGGGTAGTCAGAATTTTCAAAAACTTGGATTTTTTTTTTGCATTTTCTTTAAGTATAATATCTTAAAAATATTGTGTGAAAATTTGAAGTGAATCCGCATGGTAGATTTCAATAAAATTTATACTGCCTTTGAAAAATATAAAAGCTCGTGTTTGATAGAAAGATTTTTTTTCGATTTGTTTTAAACAACTAATTATCGGTTTTTTTCGAAAATATGAAAAATATTTCCTGAGGCCGCCATATTGTTAATTTAAAAAGAAAACGCTTCGATCAGGCACAGGATTATTATAAACTAATTTTTCATGTCCAATTGATTTTTGATGAATCTCCAAGTCTTGTGATGATCACCGCAAAGGACTTCTGGAGAAACGGGCTCCTCACAAACAGCGTTAACTTTTACAATTATTAATTTTCTTTTTTTGGATTTTTCCAAAGTCAAGTCAAAACATAATGTATTAATGTAATATAAGGCAATTGACTAGCAAACAAAAATGATTAAAAATCATTATTTTTTCGGGCCGCTGTCTACCCCTAACCCCTTAAGGCTCATTAAACAGGCAGCAGTAGCAAAGCAAAACCAAAAATTGCAATATGTTTTGTTTTTGATTTTGCATCCTAGAGGGTCAGAGTTCAGAGTAACTTAAAAAAAAATGTGACAATTTAGAGGCCAAACAAAAAGAAATAAAATCAAAATTGCAAGCCTATAGCTGCTCCACTTTTGTATTCTGTACATCGTGGTACTAGATTTTTTGAAATCTGTACAGTTGCCTGACCCCAAAAGTAGACAGTTTCAAAATGTGAAAAGTTTGAAAAAATAAAATTCATTTTGATTAAAAAATGGGTTGAATTTAAATTGTATTCAGGGGTTATATACAGTTAGAGTTTTCAAAAAATCAATTCTTTTTATTTTATTTTCTTAATGTACAAATATTTAAGAATGCACAGAGAAAATTTAATATTGTTCCGGTGAATATTTTCGAAGTTACACGCAAATTTGGAAAGGCGTTTCAGAGTGCTTAAAAGTACAAGGCCGGAGTGGAAACGCTTGGCTGGAACTTTAAACGCGTTTTTCTCAAAATGGTGTTTTCAAAGTCGGAGACCAACATTACTCGAAAACGGTTAAACCGATTGGTCTCACGAGCTTCTTAATATATTTTTTAGTACTTAATGGAAAATTTTTTCTAACCGATAAATATTTTTTTGTTTTATAAACAATTTAAGGCCGAAATTTTGGTCAAATATCGATATTTTTTGTTTGTTTTGAGAAACCACCATTTTGTCAAAAAAATTTATTTTGCTTATTCCTTCGAATCACTATTAGATTTAATATTACTTCACGAAATCTGTTTGGCTTTTTAATTTCAGAGGATCCAGTTCAGAGATATGGTGGCCACCGCAAAAGTTTTTATTGAGAGGAGCTCCCGGAGATAAGCTGTAGCTCCTTTCCAAATAAATATTTTTACTAATTCTAAGTCTAAAAATACAGTGAAAAGATAAAGTAATATGTGTACAAATGTTTAGATCAATGAATTTAAAAGTTTCGTCAGAAAAAGTTCTGGAAAATTCGCTTTTTTTCGACCTTCTAACTGTATATAACCCCTTCATGGAACATTTAA
>JAYXIM010013749.1:0-26301 GCA_037575425.1 Anastrepha fraterculus | reverse complement strand
ATTAATGCTGGTGCGATAACCGCTTACGCGATTTTGGCCGAGTTTAATAAAGCGCGCCAGTCGTTTCTTTCTCGTGCTAATCGACGTCAGTTGGACACACCAGTGAAGCCAAGTCCTTCTCCACCTGATGTTTCCACCTCTTTACCTGATCCTTCCCTTTTAATTTTCTTTAAATATACCCGATCTCCGAAGAAACCTGGGTAGATCTTGTGGTGCCAAGTAGCCAAGGTGGTCACTTCTTAACACATCGGTGCCAAAAACCTCAAATTCGAATGAGAGTGAAAGCAAGGCAGACACACAAGTATTGGTTCGCCGTCTCATCCTCCTCTTCACAAGCTGGACAGAGTACACTGTCTACCATTTCCATGTGCTTCGCCCACAGAAAGTGGCCCGTCGTCATTCCAACCAGCTGTCTGCAGTCAATTCTGCTTAATGACAGGAGAATTTGCGACAGTCGATCGAATATGACATCAGTCTGGTTCATCTGCAGCCTCTCTCAGTCTGCCAAGCGCGCTTGTGGACTGTAGTAACCCATTTCCTAACCGTGGCTTTGATGGCTGCAGAAGGAAGTGGCCAAACAGGCTCAGGGCCAAAGAATTTAGTCTCAAGAGCGTAGTTCATACCGAAACTGACGGAAATGGACTCGAAAAAATGTGAGAGCTTTTTCAAAGAAGCACTGGAGGTAGTTGGAGGTTTTCCATGCGGAGGTAGCAGCCACAAAGGAGGCAGTGGATTGATTGCTTACTTCTGTAATTGCTCTAAAGGGCGTAAATATCTACTCCGACAGTTTTTGAAATTTCGACTTTCAGAGCGGAACGTTTGTTTCCATTCCGACGACAAGACATGGATTTCTTACAACTGCTAATTGAAAAAGATCCAAGGCCAGTATCCCCGGTCTTGAGTCATTTTGAATACAGTTTTCTTAAACTAGAAATTACGGCGTCCAGGGTAATGAGAAACCGCTAGGATGTCTGGTTATAGTACAATTTTAGATAGCCAAAGGCTAAACGGCATTTAATAAATGTAAGTTCCAAGGCGGCTTCTATCAATGGTGCCCTAACGCGACTTTTCCCGAATATAGGAGGGCCCCAGGAAATCGCAGACGACTACAGTCATTGGTTGCCGACTCTATAAGTCTGTGCGTAGCACCTATCGGGGCGGGGATCAAAAAGTCTAATCTACGGGAAGCCACCCAGACATATATAGAACGGTGTCTGATGATGCAATCTGCGTAATAGCTAGAAAGATACCTCTAAACCTCTTGGCAGATGAAATCTTACGGCTCTATAACAGACAAGGAGCGCGTCCCAACACCAGGAGAAAAAGCAGCGGAGCGACGGCTGACAATAGGCCGGTGGCAGCAGCGGTGGGATGAGCTACAAAGCGGACGTTGGACCTACAAACTCATACCACGTGTTGATGAGTGGTTAATGAGAAAACAGAGACACCGACTATCACCTTTCGCAGTTGCTCAGCGGACATGGCTGTTTTCAGGAATACCTGCACCGTTTTAAGCTGGCGGACAGCCCTTTTTATCCAATCTGCCCGAATACTGACGAAAACGCAGAACACGTAAAGTTTTATTGCGACCGCTTTAGAGAGGAACGAGCTATACTGGAGCAAGCCCTGTGTCATCGACCGTCCTCAAGCCCCCTCATACGAGATATGTGCGCAATCAGCGGTAAGTGGGAGGTAGCGCAAACGTTCGCAGGTAAGATCATGACGCGACTTCGCCATATTGATTGGGAACGCAAAGCGTTTCAGCATCAGGGAAGGCGGACAGTTTCTAACGAACCGACAACAAGCACAGGTATTTGCGTGAAACCCTCAATATAGTATCGTACAGAAGACAAGGCGGTAGTGAGTTAAGATAACACTACTGCAAGTTTTCCGATGTCTCCTTTACTTTTTGAACCTATAAACATAGTGGGAGTAATTGGGAATATCGACGGTGTACAGCCTTCATAAGCCCACAGGAGAGGAATCTGGACGCAGTAACCTGTTGTGTCTTCGGACATAAACGCGGCTCTACCCAGAAGTTATACTTTTGTGGTCCCAGGGTAGAATTAGCCGCGGTGGAGGATTGTTATAATATTAGTGGGAGCGTACCCCACATACCATTGGTGTGACGGCACCTTTCAGATGTTTCTGACATTTTGATTTCAACCTCCTTAAAAAAATTAAAAAAAACAGGCTAAACGGCAATCCATCAGATTACACTACCGCTACCCTAGACTTCACTCTAGAATTTAAGGTAATGTTTCCCAAGCAAAAAGAATGGGAGTTAAATTTAGTAGGCTAGGAAGATACCACCCCACTTTACACCGATGGATCCAAGATGGATTGCGTCGCCGGCGCGAGTGTATATTCGAAAAACCTGCACAACTCCATTTTTGAACAGCATCAAGACGCACACCACAAATAGGAGGAGGAGCTCGACCAAGCTCCCGAAAAGGAAGCAAGATTCAAATATGTGTATGTTTACATATTTAAATTTTTAAGCTAATTCTCGAACTTCAGACTAAACACCCCACTGTGCAGCAATTCAAACAAACGCGCCACAAACACCAGACCAACTTCCCGCCTATGGGTTTGTGGCACATATGTACGTATATATGTATGTATGTGTATACACGCACCCACATACATATGTACAGTGGTCGCTGGCACGTCCTGCTCCTCCAGTCATACGGGCTAGTGACGAGGTTAATACTGTCTGAGCTTTGCTGTTGAACTACGTATTTTCACTAAGTGTGGCACAAACCAAAACACACTTGCCCCGCATACTTCTAGTTAGTATATATCTCGTCGTTATGCGCATACTTACTTATATATACAAATGCACATACATATATATACACACATGCACAGACCTTTAGCCACTTGCATGCAAGCGCAATAAATTCACTTTTCATTTAGTAAATGCGCTTAGATTTTGCTGGAGCGCGCGCCTACTGCGTCTCATTCAACTGAGATATGAGCACTTTGGCAGATACTGCCAGCACTAAGGGCAAATACAGTTACTCACACATACACACACATGTTTGCATAGGTACGTATGTGTGTACATATGTGGACAAACCTGTCTGTTTAGCAGCCTCTGTGTGCGCCTAGCTTGCAAGAGAGACAAATGTGCAAAACTGTAGATAAAGTGCCGCAGAATATTTTAGTACAACAATTAAGAAAATTAAATTAATTTATGCATTACAATAGAGCGGCACACACACGCACGGGGCATACGTTTTTCACTCACATACGCGCCTACTCTGACATACATAGGAAGGAGCTGAGGTGTGCTCTGTAATAAATAGCTAAGGAAATGTAAAAAAAAAAACAATAAAAATTATATGTTGTGGAAAAAACGCTTAGTCAGCATTAAATGTTTCGCTAATATTTGCTAAATTTATTAATTGCATTTAATTGTGCAGCGAAAGGATTTGTTACGGAAGTTAAAGTACTGATTTAAGTTGAAATCAGAAAAGTAGGAGCACAACTTTTAAGTTTTGCTGCAAATAAAAAATAATTTATAACCCAAAAACTCAAATTACTGAGTAGAAATGCCTCAAACTTCTTCGTTACACAAATATTTTTTTTGCATATTTTTTCCCGCTTAATTCCAAAAATGAATTATTCAGTGATGCACAATTTTATTTACTTTTAGCCGATATAAGATAAAAATAAGTTATCATCATTTGAATTCACTTTCAATTTCAACGGCCGCCGTAGCCGAATGGATTGTCTACCATTCGGACGTGTACGGGTTCGAAACTTCGGGCACGGAACAATTTGTTTTGTAATAGCGATGGGCCCTCGCTAGACAAAGGCAAACTTCTGAAAGCATTTCTATTCTGTCATGGAAAAACTCCATTCGGAGTCGGTTTACAACTGACGGATTCTTCATTTGTGGAACAGCAGCAAGAAGCACGACGCAAATAGGAGGAAGAACTCGGCCAAACACCCAATAGAAGTGTACGCGCCAATTACCATGTGTGACAAAAAAAAATTTAAATATACTTTTATGGAGACCTAGCACAACTTGTGGCTATAGAAAAACTAAACAAAATGGTATAGGTTAAATTTCCAATACACCCCCAAAATCTCATTTTATGGCCATAAAACCGTTTTTCAGTAGGTTGATGTGAAGAATCACTCCTAACTTTGCCAATTTCCATCCGATTTCGAATTTGTTTTTTTAGTTCGAAAGAACAAAAACAAACCTTTTTGACAGTATGTTCACAATTTTTCTGAAATGACAACTGACGAGACTGTAGACGGAAGTATTTGGAATTTTTTTATTTTTTCTCTATTTTTTCAACTTTGACATAATTTTTACGATATTATCCGATATTGAGGATTTTTTTTAGTACACTACAGTTATAGTAAATTTAATTTTGCGTCGAATGAGCTATATTTGACTTTAATTGAATTAAAATTAGTAGAGTTGTGCGAGTTTTAAGATTTTTTGTTTTTTTTTTACTAATTTGGAATGTTGGTATAGCTTACGCTAAATGGGAATAAGGATGTGTTTTGATGCGTTATTATAGATACGTAATATTTATTGGAGTGTATATGTATACATAAGAGTACACTGTACTGCATACAACAGAACTGGTTAGAACTTACGAAAATATCTGACATATTATCACACTTTTTTTTCAATAGAAATATGAAAAAGCTCCCAAGTGTACCACAGTTCACACTGTACATTGATTAACAAAAGAAGTTTGTTATTATAATTTAACCTTATTAAAACGTCAAAGTTTTATTGTTTGTTTCATTGAAATTCAAAAGATATAAATCAAAACGTTGCCAGAAAAGTCGAATTTCTCAATATTCTCGGATGATGTGGCATCATCAGCCTTATCATAAACCAGATGATTGTTATTTTTATAAAACGGACGTAAACGGTCATCATTATAAAGCTCGAAAGCACATAAAGTATGCTGATGTTGCAACTGTTAAGAATTCCGTAGTCTTGGACGATATGATTGACTCAACTGCAGGAACTGAGGGAAGTTCAACTCATTGCTGATGATGATCAAACTGATAACAATAAACCTGATGATGAAGAGTACTTTGCGTCTGGTTCTAAGTCTTCAGAACGACACATTGTATCAAATTCAGATTTTCAGGATCTTTCTCGTGATTTACTTCTATCGGGAAGACAATCTGAAACGCTCGCTTCTCGATTTAAACAATGGAATTTTGTTGATGACGACTTAAGGTGAATGATGATGATCGAATTTCTTACAGTGAAGTGTTCAAAACTGATGAAGAGAATGACAAATGTACCGTACCATACTAAACTCCAAAGGACCGTTTCCAATGCATTTTTAAGTTTGGAACTAGTTCCGTTGAGTACTGCACCGTACCGCACCGTACCATACCGTACAGTGCTGCACTGCACAATACTCTAATAAATATAATGTGTTTATAATGACACTTGTTATCATTTTCATTCTTCGATGCCTACATACCAAATTAGTAAAAAAAAAAAAAATCTTTAAACTCACACAACTCTATTAATTTTAATTCAATTACAGTCAAATATAGCTCATTCGACGCAAAATTAAATTTACTATAACTGTTGTGTACTAAAAAAAATTCTCAATATCGGATAATATCGTAAAAATTATGTCAAAGTTGAAGAAATAGAGAAAAAATAAGAAAATTCCAAATACTTCCGCCTACAGTCTCGTCAGTTGTTATTTCAGAAAAATTGTCAACACACTGTCAAAAAGGCTTGTTTTTGTTCTTTCGAACTAAAAAAACAAATTCGAAATCGAATGGAAATTGGGGAAGTTAGGAGTGATTCTTCACGTCAACCTACTGAAAAACGGTTTTATGGCCATAAAACGAGATTTTGGGGGTGTATTGGAAATTTCTCCTATACCATTTTTCTTAGTTTTACTATACCTACAAGTTGTACTAGGTCTCCATAAAAGTATAAAATCACTGTCGCACAGTGTTATTTAATGTTTAATATTTTATTTAAGGGCCCGAAAACATTATGATTTCAAACAACTTTTTGTTTTGCTTGTCAGTTGCTCTATTTTGCAAAAATTATAGTGTTAATACCTCGACTTTCCTTAAGCAAATTTTCGAAATAAGAAAATTGATAATAGTAAAAGTTATCAGTGTTTGTGTGGAGCCCATTTCTCCAGAAGTCCCTTGCTGTGATCATCACAAGTGCTTTGAGATTCATCTAAAATCAATCAGACAAGAGAAATTAGTTTTAATAATAGATAATCTTGTGCCTGATCCATGTGTTTTTTTTTTGTTTAATTAACAATACGGCGGCCTCAAGAAATATTTGGCAAATTTTCGGTAAAACAACTTACAATTAATTGTTTAAAAAAATTGAAATTTTTGAAAAAGAAAAATCCTTCGATCAGGCACGAGTTCTTTATATTTTCCAAAAGCAGTAAAAAACCAAGCGGTTTTTAAATTAAAACATAGTTTTGAGAAAAACGCATTTAAAGCTTTGCTACTTTCTCTAGAGAGCGCCCGAGGGTCCTTTGTCAATTGTTGAGTAACTCGAAAAGTATTTGTCAGATCCACTTTAAATTTCCACACAATATTTTTAAGAAATTATACTGTAAAAAATGGAAAAAAATTTTATTTTTTTAAAATTCTGACTATTCCTAACACCTAACACGAAGAATATTTTATTTTTTTTGTTCGTACCAGCGTTGCCATTAGTGTTTCTCTGTTTCGTTTGAGAAGCCGCTGCTACATCTCTTGCTGCTGGAACGTTTCAAAAGCGCGCCTGTGCTTCTGTGAAAGTGGTTTGTTTAATGATCCAAATGATACCTTGAAAATTTATGACCACACAATTTGCACCCTAATTGTCCCTGTTCAACTCGCAAGCTTGATGACATCACTTAACCTTCACTTCTTCAACCGGATATATTTGTCCGCGACAGATTTAAACATTTGTTAAGATTATAATTACTGGAAAAAAGAAATTTTGTTTTGATAAATTTTTTAGCATCAAAAACTTAAAAACAAAAAAAAAGTTGTTCACAAATTTTTCTGATAGCTCTTCTGAAGCTCCAAATAGGGGCTTTAGTGAAAAATTATTTAAAATTAATGTATGTCAATAACTAAAAAAGGAAAAATATGGTAGTCATCCGCTTATTCCTACCATTTAAATCAATTTATTTTGGTGCTGTTAGGAGTCAAATACCAGATCTTCGAAAAATTAAAGACCTTAAATTTAAATAATTTTCAACCGAATTTTTGAAAAATTTTTGTTGATGTAAAATTCGTTAAACGCACTTTGCTTTTACATGCGTAATTATAGACTGTGTATATAAAACTTAAAAAAAAAGTAAGCCGAATATTTTTTATAAGAAACAGATTTACCAAAAAAAAAAAAAACACAAATATTAATTAGTAATACATTACTATACTATTGTAGAATTTTTTTTTTGTTTTGGTTATTTACTCACATACATTTGAAATAATGTTGTACTAATTTTTATAATTTCGAAGGCTCATATCTCGATTTTGCAGACTAACTATTAAATTAAAAAAAATACTCTCTTACTTGTGACTCAATCTTAAACAAAAATTCGTTTGGTCCAATGCCCAGCCGAGTAATGGACAGTGTTGTTGATAAGGGGAAACAAAAACGATTCGTTTTTAAAACTTTTTTTTTATTAATTTAATGCAGCTATACGATTAGGGTCTCTGGGCGCGCCTTTTTTCGACAGCCTAAGGCAGTGCGCCAACCTAAATACCATCAATGAGCTCTATGACATCAACAGCTCTGGCTGGCTGCACATATCTGCTTATTGGAAGTCTCATAATGGCATCAAAACGGCGCTTTAGAGAGGAGAGACTGCAAGGCAATTGCTTACGCCAATGACATGGGACTTAATGCCAGAGAAAAGTTTTTCGATGCTCTGATGGAACTGGTTCAGGATTATCTAAATCAAGTTGGGAAATGGATCGCAGATTGAGGCTGGTTTCTAAGTAAATCCTCTTAGGACGGAGCTCGTTTTATTTACGAGGAAATATAAAATTCTCGAGTCTTTCTCCCCTCAAAAGCAGACGCCCTCTGACTGGGTGATGTATCTATGCCTAACATTGAGTAGAGAATTAGGAAGAAAACAATCCCCATGTATGGATGTAGGGACGCTATCGACAAAAGATTGGGCCTCTCGCCCTATTTTTGCATTTTAGCTACATAAGAAAATTAGAAAGCCAATTTTGCTGCACGGAGTCCTTGTCTGGTGCAACTCGCTGGAAAGTACGACATTAGTTACGAAGCTGGAGAGGATCCAAAGGTCTGCCCTCATTGGAATCAGTACAGCGTTTCATAGCACTCCTGCTCTAGCGCTTAACGCTATGCGGACATCGCAAGGAAAATTTCCATTGCACGCGCCGCAATTAGATGGAGGTGTTCGGGTCATAAGCTAGACTTAAGCTACGGATACTCTCAAAAAAATTTGAGTTCATTTCCATGGTGTTTGATCAATATACACCCTCGGTAAAGCTAACAAAGCCGCAGCTCTCGAATTGGGTTTGTATCCTTATCGGGCATTGTCCGTTAGGGGTCAGTGCTGTGAGACTTGGGATTGCTTCAAGTCCTTTCTGCAGAAGCTTTTCAGTTGCTCCGCTCCCGTGGGGCAAAGATTCAGACATCTGGGCTCTTACTTTTTTGCTACGAGGACACCTGCTGATATTGCAAGTTTAATTAAATCTTTCTAGAATTTTTTATTTTTTTATTTTTTTAAAACACATCTCCTCAGAAAGTTTCATAGCGGGATTCGATTAGTTTTTCGAATTATATTCAAATACGTACCGCCGTAGCCGAATGGGTTTGTGCGTGACTACTATTTGGAATTCAGAGAGAACGTTGATTCGAATCTCGGTGAAACACCAAAATTGAGAAAAAGCTTTTTCTAATAGCGATCGCCCTTAGGCAGGCAATGGCAAACCTCCGACTGTATTTCCGCCATGAAAAAGCTTCTCATTAAAATATCTGCCGTTCGGAGTCGGCTTGAAACTGTAGGTCCCTCCATTTGTGGAACAACTTCAAGAGCTCGACCAAACGCCCAAAAAGGGTGTACGCGCCAATTATATATACATATATTCAAATACCTACAGTGAACCAGTGAACCGTACGTCTGCACACTTATGTACGTAGCGACGCTTTGATCGATTTACCGAGTACCTACTTATGCTATCGGACTGCTATCGCTAGAGCAATATGTTGCACTGATTTTTCATAGGTTCGCCAGACCTATAACGAAAAGCTAATGGAATTCCACTATGAAACTCAGCTATTAATGAAAAAAAATAAAAACTTAGGAGAGGTATTTTCCACAAATCACAGAAACAAAATAATTTTTTTTTTTTTTAATTATGCACAAACAAATCAAGGTTATTTATATTAAATATTTCTTTAAAGTTATGGTTTATCTTAGAAATAAAAATATTATAAAAATGTTAAAAACAATCGAATACATTTGACCAAAATTTTCAACATTGAATGATTCCCATATCTTGTATCACTTGCTATGGAAACGCCCAGTGCAGAAATGTTATATTAGAGTTTTTTCCAAAATAACTCATTGGGCATTCAAAGAAAACATAAAAATTGTTTTTGTGACCACAACTGTTGCATTTAATTGACCTGTGAATAATCTCTTGTATTATTATTCCTTAAAATTTGCCTCGTTGCTATTTCCATTCAAATTAAAATAGCCCAAATATGGGTCAGCACTCACAGAAACGCATTTAATCTTATTTTTGTGCTTGTTGTTATTGTTTTATATATTTGCTGCTTCGTGTTTGCCAACATAAAACTTGCACAGTAAATTTCCGAAATTTGCCCATTAGCAAATTGTGCAAAGTAAAATATTTACATAGAAAATATAACCATAACCTCTGATCACATTGTGAAAATAAGCCAATATGTGAGGTCACACTTTGGCTTCGGGCTAAATTGTGTGTGTGTGTGAAAGTGTGATTGCGTGTGTGAATATGTGGCAGATGAGTGGCGAAAGGCAAACCGAATGTCAACCACGAAGACTCTAAAATGGCTATTTGGCAAAATATTTGGGAGCAACGAAGCAACACTAACGTGCGGAAAAGTTTGCCGAAGTTTGAATATGGAAAGTTTAAATGATGGATTGTCAAATACAATAAAACTATGACATTTTTTGGGTGACAAGGGTATAAGCGAGTTGGAAAATATTGTCAAAAAGTGAGTATTTAATATTAGAAACTTTTTCAAGTCGACTGTTGCTAATTCACTTTCGATATGAATGGCCTAATTATTAGAATCGAAGGTTGTAGAGTGAATGAATTAGATTGAAGAAGGAGAAGAAAAATATGATAACCAGGCCGCTGAAATTGTGAGTGGTGTTTATGGTGGCGATTCTGTAACAGCTAATTGCGCGCAGGACTGGTTTCGTCGATTCCTTTCGGGCAATTTTGATGTTAAAGAAAATATCGATAATATCGACAACATCACAGAAATAATCGAAGCTGACTTGCATGTCAAATAATGGATTTCTGTTTTTCTCCAAACTAATATTTATTATTTACTTTCTTCATCAGTTCTGCCTATTCGCAATTAATTACTTCTGAAACTTTAACAAATCGATTTGGAATGCCCTTACTTAATCTGTTACCTAATATTTTTCTCTTCCTTGTGAGATATCCACTAAATTCCAACTGACACACGTTTCTAATTTATGCGCTAATGACCGTAAAACCATTTCAATAGTACAACGAGCAAATCGAACAAATGGAGAGAAACGCAAAAACCAAAAAAAAAACACAACACAGCAAAATACCACTAAAAAGTGCCACAAAACACATGTGTGACCTTAATGACCAACAGCGTGTCGGACCATTGCATAGAACAAAAACCCAAAACAGAAAAAAAAAACAAATTTAAAAAGGATTTGAGGCGAAATCGCAATCGATAAAAGCACGCATAGAAGCGCAAAGCAAGCGCAAGGCCCGGAAATGAGCGCAACGTTTCAAACAATTAAAATTGCATTTTCACTAAAATTTTTGGTAATTAGCACGCAGCTGAGTGTCAGATAAGGCAAGATGTATGCGTGTGGATGTAAGGAAGCAAGGATTAGAGCAAATAGCAATGAAGACGAGTTAACTGAGCGGAAGTGGGAAAAGGGCAATTAAAATTACAAATCAAGGGGATGTCAGGATTTGCTCTGCACAAAATGGCTCCACTTACTATATTTGTATGCATATGCAAGTGTATGTAAGTATGTAGATGTGTGTGTAGATGCGTGTGTATATGTGGAGTAGTGGCACTTTTAAATCGATTGTAGTCGGATGTTAAAAAATGCGGCTCTTTTAACGGATATGGAAAGCGCAATGAGTTCAGAGTAGATAAATGTGCACACACACATATTCACAAGATATGCGCATATATGTAGATGTACACCAGTGTTCTCAGTAATAGAAGCGCGGCATAGGCAATGTTTCTGCTATTTCACAATTTTTAAATTAATTTAGAATTTTTTTTTTATTAAAATTATTTTATTTTTTTTATTAAAATTAAAATTATTGGAATGTTTCCGCTATTTAATAATTTTTAATTTAGTTTATTTTAATTTTTTTTATTAAAACAATTTTTTATTTTTATTTTTTTTTACTTGCAATGTTTCTTCTATTTTTTTAATTTTTATTTATTTTAATAAAAACTAATTTTTTTATTAAAACTAATTTTATTGCAATGTTTCTGCTATTTAAGAATTTTCAATTTAATTTTTTTAATTATTTCTATTTTTTATTAAAATTATTTTTATTTTATTTTTTATTAATTTCAGTTTTATTGTATTCTGCTATTTAATAATTTTTAATTTTATTTTTGACTGTTTTTATTAAAATTAATTTTTTTTGCAATTTTTTGGCTATTAAGGGGAGGGCGGAGCCTGCTTTAGAGGCTTCAAAAAATCGATTTATTCGTGGACTTTTTTGAGAAGGAAAGAAATATTCGATTGAAATCAAACTTTCAGGTTTTATTGTTATAATTTCAACAGTCTTCTCAAATTTTTTCATTGAAATATATTTCATATTATGCCTGGTACAAACAAGCATTTTGCCGAGACGTCTCGAGTGTGCATGTGTCGTGCGGCAGAAAAGATGCAGGTCGCAATTTTCATCTGAAACCAAAAACCCAAAAAAAAATGTATTTTAGTATAGTATAGCTTCTAGTTAAATCAAGAAAATTAAACAAAAAGTGAGAAATTCAACAATTTTTCGCTAATTAAAAAAAAAATCATTTTTTTGGAGAAACAAATTCACTTTAGATTGTTTAAAAAGTGGGTTACTCATAACTTTCTTAAGGTTTTTTAGGTTCATTTAGAAGAGAATTTAATTCCGAAAACAATCAATGTTATCTCGTTTCGATAGGACGTTTAACTTTTTCGCTATCTTTCCCGCCAATTAGGAAAAATCGTAAAAATAAAAAACCGAGAAATCGCACTTCGAGCGATCCGGTCGCTTGTATACCTGCTCGACGCTTACTCAGAATTTCTTCTGTAACTCGGAAAATATTTAGAATTTGCTTCTGAAATTTTGAGGGCACATTCTTGGATAGTCTGGGAAGACATTTATGTAATGGTTCTAAATTTAATTTTTTATTTATTTTTTAATTAAAACATTTTTATTTTTTTTTAATATTAGTTTTATGTTTTTATTAAAATTAGTTGTAGTTCAATGTTTCTGCTATTTAATAATTTTTAAATTTTTTTAGACCATGTTTTCCAATGTTTCTGCTATTTAAGAATTTTTAATTTATTTTTTTTTTATTATTTTTTTTTTAATTCTTTTTATTTTATTTTTATTTTAATAAAATTTTAATAATTTTTAATTTAATTTTTATTTATTTTTATGAAAATTATTTTTTTTTTTGTTAAAATATTTTAACTGTAATATTTCTTCTATTTAATTGTTCTTAATTTCATTTTTTTTTTATCAAAATATTTTTATTTTTTTTTTTAATATTAGTTTTGTTACAATTTTTCTACTTAAATTTTTGTTATTAAATTGTTTTTTCAATTTATTAATTTTTTTGCTTTAGATTTTAATAATTTTTGTTTTCAATTCTTTAATTAATTTTATATTTTAAATTATTATTTTTCTTTTTATTAAAAAAATATTTTTCATACTACACCAAAAACCAGAAAACTCCAAGTTTCGGGCTTTGTAAAAATTAAAAAAACAAATTCATAGAATTTCCATGAAAATTTCTGAATTCTCAATCAGAATTTTTCTTAAAAATAAAACTTTTTCTGTTAATAAAACCTTTCTTAAAAATTAAATTTTTCTTCCAAATATTGGGTGCGCAGTCGTATGGCCAATTCAATTTTAATGCAATATTGTGCCAGTTTAAAACAGTTCAAAACTCGCGCTGATTTTTGATAATTTTTTTTTTTGTTGTGGGAGTCATCCATTTTCTGTCATATATCGAATGCTCCAAGTTTCTTTTATGTGGAGCAAATGCATTAACCCGCCAGCCAAAAAAAAAATTAAAAAAATATTAAAAAAATCAACGCGGTTTTTGCACCACCTCTAATCAATGGACTATGAAACTACATACTAAATTCTTTTTTTTTTAATCTTAATTAAATGTTTGAAATTTTGATGATTATTTTCTTGCAATTTTATTTAATTTTGTCGAAAACTTGAAACAATAAAATAAATAATAAAAAGATAAAGAAAAAAATACACTCATAATCAAAACTTGATAACGCGCTGCCATTATTGTGAACACAGCTGTATAGGCACACAAATACGCTATAAAAGGCATATTTCCAGCCAGTCAATGCAAAAAATCCGATCGACCAGCAGTTCAATTGTCGCTCATACGCCCTGTAGGCTCAGCTGTATCGGTTTCTTTGCTTTTGTTCTCTTTTCGTAAGCACCGCTTTTAACGACCCTGTAGGTAGACCCATCTGTGTTATTTCTTTGTTTATTTTCCTCTTATCTGAAGCACCTTTTTTGAACTCTTCGGTTTTTTCCTGGCGCTCGTGTGTAACCTATTCGACAGCATTTCACGTTGCGGTTGCTTTTTACTAGTTATTCGTAAGTAATTAAATGCTGCTGCCTTGAACACACATACACGCGTACATGTTTACACATCAAACACACACACATATTCATGCTGTTTAGAGCGTGCAGCATGAGGCAAGGTTATGAGGCAAAGCCAACATTTCTCGGTACGAGCACTAACAGACTCTACTGAAGATACAGAAGAAAAAAATCAAGCCTCGCTCATACTTATATTATATACTAGCGTACCCTCGCCCACTTCGCTAGGCGATAAATTCAATGATTTGCTGAAAGAGAATAAAATTAATACGAAACAAAGCAAATTCTTTGATACTTTTTGGTAAACAACGTTTTTGGTTTTTCCATCTTTCGCGTAAATGAATAATGACGATGGTTTGCCTACTCGTGAGCAAGCTGCATACAATTGTCCATGAGAAAAAATTGGGTTACCTAAATTAATGCCGCACATTTGTAGAGACTGCCCTTGCGCCTATTAATTGTCATAGCGAAGGCAAGGTGAATAGGGAACTGCAAACGTTTGAAATCGAATGGTAAATCCGTTGGAATCAGTGGAATTCTGGGTATCAAAACGTCTTCTCCTTCTTTGTACTTCCCTTTCAAAGTCTGGTACCGTTGCAAAGTCGTGGCACATTAATGTTGCGCAGCATAATAATCGGTGCTCCAATTTTTAATCGTAAATTATGAGGTGGTAGGCCTGGCAAATCGAGTGAGTTTAAGAATTCAGTTGCATAATTTACGACATCATCTTGATCAGTAAATAGTGGCCATTGACTTACTTATATGCAACTATGTCACCAGGTATTTGATCCAAAATAGCTACATTTATATCATTTACGCCCTTATTTTTCCCAGCTAAAATTGCTCTTTCGCTGAGCCAATCATTGTTTTTGTAGTGTTGAACTATGTTTGGAAATACACTCTGTATCAATGCCTCTTTAGACTGTGCAAAAGTGCAGAAATTGTTAGGCAATGTAATCATTCCTGTTGGATCGACAGACATTGGGTCATTTCCCATTTTCAGTAATTGGTGTGAAAATTCAGCTGCTGACGGATCGTTCTGTAGTTGAACACGTACGTTTGTGGTAAGTGTAAGCGTGTTTACATGTCTCCATAAATACGATGATTTTAAACATGCATTGATTTCATCTGCGGCCGTAGATTTTGGGATCACAGGTAACGTTTGCCTGAAATCATGGCCATACGATGAGCTTACATACTTTAAGAACTTTTGCCATTCCAGATGTTTTCGAAATATAACATGTTGGTGTTTCATTTACCTGCATATTCAAAGGCAACTTTAATGCAGAATGTGCTGTACGACCGCCTTCAAGTAATGTAGCCGCAATTCCGGAAATAGCGAGTGCCAATGCACTTTTACTTACTTTTTTTCTAAAAAAATTCTAAACAAACAACGTAATAAATTTAGAATTTTGTGTTCCCGAAAAAACAGTATTGTTTTTATTGTATTAACTGAAAACCAAAATGTTGCAAAAAATCAAAACAAAGCTAAATTATTTTTTTGTGTTCATTTGGTCCATATGTTCCATAAAAAGTTGATATGGTAAATAATATGCAGGGTCTGATACACGCAAATTTCCATTGACCATTATAGTGACAAAATTATCGATCACCAATTCCAACAGGATTTCAAAATCAGAGTTGGAATGAGTTGTTGTGTGGTGTACTTCTGAAAAAAATGAGAAACAAACAAAATAAATCTAAAAATTCGAATTCTAACTTTATCTTGTGTATGTTCTTATTACCTTTGAATTTTTCCAATGAAGCACCATTCATTTTAAATTTTCCAAGAATTTTTTTTATCATTTCGCGTTTCTTTCCTTTTTCATTCGATTCCAACATTTGTTCATAGCCGAAAACATCGTTTGCAAACGCATTCATTTCCATATAGAGTTGGTCAAAGAAAGCATTGCTCAATTGAATTGAAACATTATTTTCATAAATACTTAGGACCTTAACTAATGCACCTTGGTACATACCTAACGCAGATATTCATCGCGACCTTGACATCGATACTATTGATGAAACAATACAAAGCGCTAGCAGAAGACACATAAATAGACTATTAACGCATACAAATCCTATGATGAGAAGACTACCAAATAAAGAAAAATCTACCCAAAGCCGGCTTAACCGTCAAACACCAACAGATATTGCAAAATCCTTGTAATCAATTGTCAACTAATCGTATATATCATTGTTTGTTAACCACTTGTTTTTAAATAATATGTATATATTTCTTCTAAATGAGCTTGGGGGCATTGGCCCTTCAATATCACTCTCATTCCATCTTTTTGTAAATCAAATTACTTATTGTCTAACGACAGGTGTAATATTTTATGGAAGAAATAAAAAAAAAAAAAATGTTCATTCGAATCATTTGAAATTTCTGTATACAATACATTTCTGTATCACAATACAAATACAAAAAATTCAAAAAAAGTTGTACACATAAAATGAATGTCGATTCGAAACTTACTTTAATCTAACAATCGAGCAAGTATTGCTTTGGACAATATTTTGATTTTTTCTTTTTTTTATATGAAGAAAATATTTAAAAGAAATTTTTTTTGCTAAAAACCTTCCCCTAGTGGATCCCTATAATATGAAAAAAGAACGAATAAAATTGGCCTCGTATCGGCCCAAAAAAATGCGGACGAACGAACATCATTTCATTTTTATATACATATATATGTAGATGTCGATATGTATAACATGGCTCATGTCTCATTGCAATAGATCTGTGCTAACAAACATATGCGGACTTGGATGTATGAATGTGTGTTTAGCAAAAGCATAAATGTCTCGCTTGTGTTGTCATTCTGCTAAAGGGACGATGCGAGTGAAGGAAGATATAAAAAAGTTGCATATTTTGAAATCGAGATTCTCATTAACAAATATACTATTATTAGTAAAACTTTAAGTTATCGTTTAAAATATATTTGGAAATCAGCACCTATCCCTGAGGGAGAATAAAAATATTGGGAAATTGCTTGTATACTCTAACTGATGGCAACCAACCAACTGATGGCAACTTATTTCCAACTATAAACCTATTTACAATTGAGCCTTTTTTTTAGCTGCTACAAGCATGAAATTCGTGTGGCATAGCTACAGCGTTTAATGGCTACAGCTCAGGTTCTTACTGAAAAGTTTTGCCCATTTTCTTGTTTCCTATTTTACTAATAATTTTTAATTTTATTAAATAATTAGTACAACAATTTTTAATAGAAATATAGTTCATTCTCTTAAAAAATGCAGTAAATTCAAAAAAAAAAAACGCTTGTGATCAAAATTTGAAACTTTTAATCAAAATTTTAGAAAAGTTTCGAGCAAGCTGGATTATATATATATATATATATTATATATTTTTTGATGGCAGTCTTGTGCATATTCTCTGTATAACGAAAGATCAAAATTTTTTTATATGAAAAACATCCCCGCACTTATTAGGCCAATTGAGACTTGCACTTTATTATAACAAAATTCCAGGTACTTCTTCTTAATTGACGCGATAACCGCTTACGACTTGGTTAAACAAAGCGCGCCAGTCGTTTCTTTTTCATGCTAACCGGCGCCAATTGGCCACACCAAGTGAAGCCAAGTCCTTCTCCACCTGATCTTTCCAACGCAAAGGAGGCCTTCCTCTTCCCCTGCTACCAGGGACATAGTCAAAATTTAGGTTAAGTCAGGTTATAGTAGTAGTTGGTCTGTACAACCAACTCACTGATAAGTTACAGGTCCATTGTGATACCACTCTGTGACACGGAAACCTCATTTATTTTTCTCGTGGTAAAATTTTGTGGCTCTTATGAGGCGCAGTATTGGTCACATCACCACGCCAGACAACTCCATCAGAGAATTGAAAAAGTATCTGCCCAGAAAACCCTCTCTGATTTTAGCTAAGGCTGGAGAATTGTAAAGGAAGCGTTCAATTATTTCTTCCTCTTCCTCATCTATACAACTTCTACAATATTCTAGGGAAAAAACTCTCAGTCTCAGAGAAAACTCCTCGCCTCAGTGATCAGCCAATGAGTGGTTATAAAAGTCACGGCATTCGAGTTATCTTCCCTTGAAAAGCTAAGCAGTTCCTCGGCCATTTTCTTATTTATTTGCGGTTATAGCAGCCTAATTGTTACGCATGTGTCTTCATCTCTTCATGTCCTACTGGCCTCTTGGATAATTTTATTCTTAGATACTAATTTACTCATGACCATAGGTATCCCAATGGTACTTCTATCGCTAAGCAGTTGAAGAGTAGTACAGTTCCTAGCTAACTCATCGGCTTTACAATTTCCCTGAATGTCTCTGTGCCCCGGAACCCAAATAAGGCTGACCTTGAATACGACACTAATATCATTTAGGGCTACCCGGCATTCCTGTGCAGCCTTTGACCGTCATTTAGTCGCATGTTACGGCATTCGTGCTTAGATTCGCAGCCAATTCTTTTATTGCAAGAACTTCTGCCTGTTAGACGCTGCAGTAGTCTGGTAGTCGAATGGATAGTTTAAGTTCTAATTCCTTCGATAATAATGCATAGACAACCTTATCGCCTAGCTTTGAAAATTCAAGTTTGAATTGGTTAAGCCAAGGAACACCAAGAGATTTGGTGGCTACTTAAACACTCAAGCTAAAAAGCCCATTGTATATAGAGCTCTGGAAAAAGGGTAGATAGTCAAGGAGGAAAGGAGAAAAGTATTAGAGAAAGAGATAGGAAAGAACAGAGACAGAGGCAGAGGTAGTTAGTCCGGTGACAATTTTTCTTTGGTAAATCTGTAAATATTCTCCAGTTTTAGTGAACGAATATTACTCATTCTCACGACATCGAAACCCAAAACTCGTAACCTTGCTCTAGCAAAAGCAGAGCACTCACAGAGAAAGTGCTCAGTACTATCCGCCTCCTCCAAGCGAGACAGGCACATTGGGTCTTCAATAATTTCAATGGTGGTCATATGCTGACCTCTAGGTTTGTGTCCTGTAATAATACCGACCATCAACCGAACGTCTTTCCTTCCAAGTTTTAGTAGAAAGTTTAACAGTTTTCTGTTCGGACTTGTCACAAAACATTTTGCAGTTCTGCAGCGTTCTAGACCGGACCATCGTCTAGCTTGGAA
The DNA here is from genome assembly GCA_037575425.1 of Anastrepha fraterculus. NCBI lineage: Eukaryota > Metazoa > Arthropoda > Insecta > Diptera > Tephritidae > Anastrepha > Anastrepha fraterculus. Next base: position 7,102 of record JAYXIM010013749.1, on the reverse strand, counting down.
ACAACTGTAAAGAAATTTCATTCCCCTCTTCTTCATGGCCTTGGTGACTGCCACTCTCTTCTTGACGGTATGCTCGTCTTGAATAGTCTGTCGAAGGTGAGTCTAGTAATAGAATAGTCCAATGCTTACTTGAGACTGTTTGTGCTTGTAAATGTTTTAATGTTGTGTTAGGAAAATTGACTCTGGGTAACTTTTTTTATATCTAAATAAAAGTGAAGCTTGAAAATAATTTAATTTTAAATAAAAATAATTTAATTTCACAATATTTCAAAAATGTATTTATATAATTTTTTTACAACTAACAACGTGCTTGTAAATATTTTCATTTTATATCCATTTTACTTTCAACAGGAGATGTATTTTTTCAACTTTCTATCTCATTGCCTTATTTCGCTACCCATTTTGGTATTAATTAAAGATATCTTCCTTAAAAATTTGAGGTGCTCAAAATTGGCTTTAGGGCTTTGCTTTACTAAATGTTTTTTTTTGCTTAGAATTCTATGTAAAGTCTGAAACTGTGAGCAACGATGTCGGGGAAAATTGTTACATACAAATGGACGCGCCATAATGCACCTATAGACTTAACACTCTCGTCAAGTGCCGTTTTAAATTTGAGAGCAAAAACAATTTCAAACTCATTAAAAATTTAACTAATGCCTAAAAGCAAAATGGATGTGCATCTGTGTATGATATGTACACACTTATGTAACTGTAAATAAGTAGCCTAATAAAAGTCGTTGAGGCAGGAGACCACACCTGATGGGCAAAAGCGAAGCAGTGATTACTTCTTCTTCTGAAAGTGGTTTAGTCAAACTTCACCGAATGTATATGAGAAGATTTTTCATACCAAAAACTCTCCTCATCCATAGAAGGCAATGGATTTCAGAAAAAGGAGTTTTATCAGTTTTGACACTGTATGCGTGAAATGCCGGCATCTTGGACATTCCGTTAGTTTTTGATTTAATATTCCTGCGTAGAAGGCCGCTAGCGCCAAGTCTGTGAATAAGTTTTTGTGATAGGAATTTGCAAATGTTTACGAAAAGTGATTTTCTCCAAGTGTTAGAGGCAGTAAATCACCAAAAATTGGTCAGTTAAATGCAGGTGTATCAAAATTCAGCTGCCTATTCGTGTGTGCGTGTGTTAGTTGCTGGAGGCAACAACAATTATTATTAATCCAAGCATTTAATGAAATACGAGCACATGCATACGCATACTCGGACACAGGCATGCATACGCAGCTCTATAGGGAAAGTGTACTTTTCTGCGCCTAAATATTTTACTTCTCATAACTTTAGCACTATGACTAGTCACTCGTGAATTTCCAACGTCGATGTTCTTAGAAATGGATTAGTTTATGCTGAATACTTTATTCGATAGCTCGAAACTGGGGGTAAAGTCAAGAGATGAAAACTAGCGAGCTCTGCCTCCCATTTCCTATAATCCTGAATGAATGTTAAATTTGAAATATTTTCTCTACGGAAAACAGCAATGCAATCTAACCAGCCCTGCTGCCGCTTTCACAAAAGTCGATAGAGTGAAACATTGACGCGCACTCTGGCGATGTTGAATTAAATTTTTGGTTTAATAAACATACAGGGTGAACGATACGAAGTGTTACCAACTTCACACTGCTTGTATCTATAAAACAGCTCATGACATCAACGTCAAAATTGTTCTAATGACAGTTCAATATATTGTTTATAAGCCATCAAAAGCATTTGCGTCTAAGTTTTATTGATTTTTTTTTCTGTAATGGAATTCAAACGTAATAGTGTGATTGCGTTATACTTGGCTGGAAAATCACAACGAGCCATTATTCGTGAGCTCAGTCTCCTCAAAGTGAATAAAAGGTCTGTGTATTGCACTATAAAACTTTACAATGATACTGGTAGCATTGCTATGGAGGTGGACCAAAAACACCGCAACAACAGAAATGGTTCAGAAAGTGAAGGCTCGACTTGAGCGAAATCGAAATCGCGTAGTTAGCGAGCTTGGTGCCAAAGTGAATGCGACTTATTATCGGGAAAATGTTTTAGAAGCTGCTTTAGAGCCGTGGACATGCAAACACTTCGGTCGTAGACCATGGACGTTCCAACAGGACTCGGCACCGTCTCATAAAGCTCGTGTGAACCAAGAATGGTTAAAAAATCATGTTCCACGCTTCATTTCGTCCACACAATGGCTCTCAAATTCACCAGGCGCAAATCCGATGGACTATTCCATCTGATCCATTTTGGAGAGCAAGGTGAGGTCTAAAAAATATGCTAGTATGGATGCGCTGAAAAAAGCGATTATACGAGAATGGGCCAAAATACCTCAAGATCACATTCGTGCACCATAGAACTCATTTTTTGACCATTTGAAGGCTATAGTCAAAACAAAAGGTGGTCATATCGAGCTAAAGTGAATACTAGTTTAAAATTGTAATCATTTTTGAACAATTTTGTCTTTGAAATCAATCTATACTATAAAGGTGGTGAACATCTGTACGTTTTTCGCGCATCACTACGAAACGACAACACCAAATGATGTAAACATTTTTATACATTCATATTTTCACCCAATGTTTTTATGATGGAACTCCCTTCCCATTCGTCACTAGTAATCGAATATTTGCTTAAATTTAATCTAAAAAATCTTAGTTTTTCCTATTTCCCACTGTTTATAGCACACTTTAGACTTCATAATCCGCATAAGCTATTCAACTATAACCCAAATGCAAAGTTCAAAAACGGTTGGAGATAGAAAATTAATAAAAATAATTTAGCTTGATATTTTTGTAATTGCTTGTTTTGATTTTATTCACGAGGCATAGCAACGGATGCCGGGTATTGTAATATTATGATTATTAATAAAAAATAATTTTCTATGAAATTATTGTTTGTAATTCTTTTATAAACATATCCTAAATCGCTCAAAACTACTCCTACGCGAGCTGGCCGCGGGTTAAAGCTGGTAAAATTTAATTTCACACAAAAAAGTTATGGTGTTTTTAATAGGTAACACTTCATATCGCTCACCCTGTAGTTTTTGTTTCTTAACTGAGCGAGCCCATGTCAAGTGGTCTAAGTATTTTGGATATTGTCGTGAATTTCTCTGAAAATTGCCTGAAGTATAATAGGAAGTTAAGTAAAAAAAAATATGTTTGAAAAAATTTGATGACTTTGAGATATTTATTTATTTATTTAAGTCAATGAATTACAGTTGTTACAGACTATGATACGAAAATAATATTACAAGTCTTTAAGAATAATAAAATAAGACATTAAAATAAATAAATAATTGGCGGGTAGACTTATGTTTATGTGTTTGACTCAGCTCCTTCTCCTATTTGTGGCATGCGCCATGATGTTGTTCCACAAATTGGCGGACCATATCTTGGACCTTGCTTGGCTAGAAATTTTTTCAAATTCTGTTTTACTTTTTTAAAATTTGTTTTTGAAATATCAGAATGTTTTTTCTAATGTTTTTTTTTGTTTTATAAAATTATTTTGTTTTTTTATTTTATTTTTTAATATTTTCTTTTAGGAATCAGAATTTTTTTAATTAAATTTTTTTAGGAGTATATAAGACAAATAAAATTTTGTTTATAAGAAAATAAAAAAAAAACAATTCTTAAATAAAAAAAAAATGTTTAAATGAGAAAAGTTAACAATACCTTTAACAAAATTAAGAAAAGAATTGAAACAATTTGAAAACTTTAAACTTTAAAAATTAAGAACATTTTTTTTGTAATTTTAAAAATTAGAAATTTTTTTAAATCTTATTTTTGTATTTTTTAAAATTTGTTTTTTAGAAATCAGACACTTCTTTCTAGTTTCATTTATAATTTCTTAAAATTTTTGTTTTAGAAGGTGGTAGGTTTAATTTTTTGGGTATATATGACATATACAATTTTTATATAATCTAATAAAAAAACAGTTTTAAGTAAAAAAAAATTGGTTAAATCAGAAAACTTAAAAATAAATTTAACAAAATTAAAGAAAATTAAAAAATTGGAAACTTAAAATTTAGAACATTTTTCTTTTTGATTTTAAAAATTAGAATTTGATTGTTTGTTATTTTTTAAGTTTTAAAATTTTGTTTTAGAAATCAGACATTTTTTTGTAGCTTTTTTTTTAATTCTTTTAAAATTTTTTTTTCAGAAATCAGATTTTTTTTTTTAATTAATTTATTAATTTTTAAAAAGTTTGGTTTTTAGAAATCATATTTTTTTAATTAAGTTTTTAACATTTTTTTCAGGAGGTTGCAGATTCAATTGTTTGGTTATTTAAGACAAATAAAATTTGTATATAATCAAATAAAAAAAAAAGCAGTTTTAAGTATAAAAAAATGTTTAAATCAAACAGCTTAAAAATAAATTCAAGAAAATTAAAAAAAAAAATTGAAGGAATTTGAAAACTTTAGAAAATTTAATTTAATTTAAAAAATAAAAATTTTTTTTTATTGTATTTTTTAAGTTTTAAAATTTTGTTTTGGACATCAGACATTTTTTTCAGTTTTATATTTAATATTTCAATATTTTTTGGAAATCAGAAATTTTGTTAAAATTTTTTTTTTAATTTTTAAAAAGTTTGTTTTTGTAGTAGTCAAAAAAGTTTTTATAATTAACTTCAAAATAATTTTTTTTATTTATTTTTTTTTTTTTAATTTCTTCCTAAACGTGTTTTAAGGTGCAGGTTAGTTGAGAAAAAGTATTCACCTAATTCAAAATCCCACCTCATTTTCCAGCCCAATTTCAACCAGCGCCTTGCTGCATCCGAGGCCGTAGTTGTCGTACGACGGAAGGTCCTAATCTGCTTTGAAATTGGCTCACTTTGAAGACAGATGTCGTTACCGGTCGGCAGAATAAGTAGCCATGTGCGTGTAATTGGCATAATTCCACTACTGCTGGACCAGGGGTTTGCTTCACTGGCTCAGATTTTCTCTACAGCGAAATAATGCAGCCCTTAACTGCAAAAGTCACTCAAACTACAATGGAAAATGTTGCACGCAAGTTCATTATATACACACACATAATCACCTAAAGTATAAAGCATGTATGTGTACGTAGCACATGTGTATGCACACACACACACACATATACTGAAAGTGACTCGCCTGTATTGACTGCGCCAACTTTGTCTTGTTTATGGCCGTAACGAGATAATGAATAAATTAGTGAAATTTCGGCGTTTTATGACACCACGAAGAGGAGCACACACACACAAAAGCCTACATATGTAGATTGACATATAAGTATATATTTAAATTATTAAAAGCTGAAAACGTATGTGTATAAACATATGTCTCCTGTACGCCAGACTCGCAAACTGGCTGGCACATTTTAGCTTTAATGAAGCATACAATTTTTATGGCTCGCAGCTTATTACACTCGCATGCCCCAAATAAGCTCTTACACGCATATGCGCATATGTACGCATACAAGTACAAATCATCTACATACGTATACACACATAAGTGCGTACAGGTATGATGTTCAAGTGAGTGGCTTGATAACTGCCAGCCACAAATGGCATCGCAATTTGTTGAGCTCCTAAGAAATTACCCTGAACCCATGGCCAACGTTGTAAGCCCTGTAAATGTACGCACGCACATGTGCGTGTGTTTGTGCTTGCCTGGGGATTTCCTTGTGGACAGGCGTAACTAAGTTCCCTTAACTCTTGACTGGATTTGTGCAATTAGAAAGGATAATAAATTTCCTTGTTATAAATACTTAATACGACATATGAATATTATAGTCTAAATATGTCAGGCGCATGCGATGAGGAGTCTTGGAAATGAGAGTTCTTGAAACAGGGGTGCTATAATTTTACATTGAAAGAGTTGTAAATTTTAGTTCAATTACTTGGTGAACCTTTATTAGTTGTGCTGCAATAATTAACACTTCGTCACAATAACTTCTAGAGGTGCCATCAATTTTAACTCAGATGAAATTCAATTTGAAGATTCACCTCTTTGTCAACGACGATTGAAAATAGACAGTTGGAAGGCAAGAAGCAATACCCAGTTTGAAGACTTGTCCAATGACTGTGAAGACTCTGGGTAAGAAATGAATTAGTTTTAATGGACATATCCACGGACGAGGCTATTGGGTGATCAGTTCAGTCAGTTATGTGCCTACAACTGATTGAGGAAAAATTAATAATAAAATTCCCACAAAACTGTCGTATATTGTAGGCCACAATTTGTTAGTTGCACTTGCATACAAGAAAGGAATCGGAAAAAACGATAACTGCAGATTTTGCAATGAACTTGAAGAGAGTGAAACTCTAGAACACCTTCTGTGTTCTTGTCCTGCATTAGCCAGAACACGAATGAAATGCCTAGAAGCTGTACAATATGAGAAGTTTGAATGTGTCTCGGGGTTTGAGCTTCAGAGGGTCCTTCTTAGAAAGGAAGCAGGCTTATTACAGGAAATCTACTACAAAGAAACGTAAAGGTTATGTTCTATCTGGTACCACTAAGCGCCAATATGACTATGTAAAGCTTTCAGCCAGCCAGGTCAACCTAACCTAGCCTAACCCAGTGTCTTGCTAAGGGAGCCGATTTGTCAAGAGGGAACGAGAAAATGGCTTACTGAGCAAACCTTTTATTGCAGTCATTTATCTCCATTAGTTTTATAGCATTCAAAAAATATTTTCCATTCGAAAAATGTAAAAAACAAAAAATTTAGTTTTTGAATATAAATGTGACCTTTGTCATTTGTCTTACTACGCTCGCTTATAAGTGCGCGGAAGCATTATTTGTAAAGAAGCGACTGTCAATGGCGCACTCGCAAGGATTCTGCCTAACATAGGTGGCCCGCAGGTAGAAAGGAGACGACTCATATCGACTGTGATAGATTCCATCGTATTATATACAGCGCCGATATGGCTGAGGCTAAACATAGCCATATGCGTGAGGTAGTTCGCACCCACAGACGCAGCGAACTACGTACTGCATGCGCTTATAGAACGGCATCAGACGACACAATATGCATTGTTGCTAGAAAGATACCAGTGGATATTCATGCGATGGATTTGTATCGCCTCTTTCGAGTAAAAGGAGTGAAACCGACTGTAGCAGAAAAGACGGTAGAAAGAACGCGATCGATGGTCTA
>JAYXIM010013748.1:0-10923 GCA_037575425.1 Anastrepha fraterculus | reverse complement strand
GCCTCGTGGTGTCTTTTTGTCATACAAAAATTTATTAGCAAAACCAGCTCTCATCTGGTCTAGAAAATATTCATATTCATCAATCGATCTGAGCCTGTCAAGATTATTCGTGCCCGAGCCTACTTTATTATTTTGCTCATTTCGTACGGAAATAAGATCGCTAACTCCTCCATAACAGCTTTAAAGAGTTAAAAGCATTAAGGAATACTTGTAAAAGTAAGTTGAGTGAGTATCTAGTACTTGTTGGTGCTGTACTCGTCATGCCAAAGAAAGTAGCTGACTATGAAATCCAGACCTAAAAGTAAAACCAGAAAAAAAAGCTAAAAAGCAAAATAAGAAAACCTCCAGTCAGTAACAAATAGCGCAACGTAGCAGAACGTAAAAAAGAGAAAAAAAAATACAGAACAAATGAGACTCCACAAGCAAAGCAACTGTAACAGAAAAATAATATTAATAAAGGAAACAGAAAAAACTGTAACAAAATAATAATAACAGTCATCAACAGTGGCAGCAAACGTTCAACGACAAACAACTAAAACCCCAGTTGGCCCGCCCATGCACACACATACATACATGCACATTTACACACATACATACGTTTAGCATGAGCCAAAGCAGTCAGGAAGCCAGTTAGCGAAATAGTCAACAACCATCAAGAGTCGTCGTCGTCGTCGTCGTCGTGTAGTCGATGAAATGGAGTACACAAACTTCATTTTGCAAGTATTTCTTTCGTTTTTTGCTCTGGTCTCGCTGCGATGTCAGACAGTGTGCATCTGGGAAAGACCAATAATTAAAAGACGTACAAAGCAGGTGACGGCGGAAATCGGGGAGCGGACGCAAGTAGTACGTGTTACATATAAAACTGTAATGAAAATACATAAAATTCGAAGGGCAGCCAAGGGAAGACGGTGAAGTATGGAGGGCAGGCGAGCATGGACGGAAATGCGACAACAAGCTGCGTGGACGTGTGAAAATTAACTACCAACTTGCCAGTGGACATTTACACTCACATGACAGCAATGGCGTGCCGGTGCACGAAGGAAACTGAAGTGGCCACTGAACGATGGAATTAAGTACGCCATAGAGGAATGCGCTGTATCAGCATCGTGTGTTTGTTGTAAGTTGTAGCTTCGCGCGACGACGTGACTATTCCATGCAATGCGCTACATGCTTATATATGTATGTATGTATGTATGGGTGTATATACGCATTAGTATATATGTATGTATATAAGCGCAAGTGTCCAACTAGTTGACGTTGACATCGAAACGGCACTCGAGCGAATTGTGTGGAAGTATTTAATTTAATATTTCGTAGATTTGGATCAGGGCAGATTAAGTTATGCAATTTATCTAATAGGAAAAGTGTTTTGTTAAGAAAATGTGCGTGCGAGCGAATGGAGAAGAAGGACAAAGGAAGAAAACAGCTGCTAATTTCAGCGAAATTATGGATACAAAAGAAATTTCAGAATGACTGCATTAAAATGGAGGTAAAAGGGAGGCAAATGCAGAAGGGTTCAGTTTTTACTCGCTTTGGTGTATTAAAAAAGAAAAACATTTATTAAATTTTTAAATTCATTCAAAATGCATGAAACGAATTTCTCAAAAATCAACGCTATTTTGTAGTGACTTGAAACGAACACTTTAATGCACTTTAATACTAAAATTCAATGAGCTATCAAGTTGTGTAGCCAGAAATTCTAAAAATTGTGGTTGAAAACTGAAATTTTTTTTTTTTTCAAATTTTGAAATATGGTGAAATAGAGTTGATCAAATATCTAGGTTGGGTTAGGTTATGGTGGTAGTCGGTTTGCACGACCAACTCACTTAGACCTTACAGGTCCGTTGTGATACCACTGTGCTACACGGGAGCCTCATTTATCTTCCTTCGTGGAACCATTTTGTGGCTCTTATCGTAGTATTGATGCCAACCCCACGCCAGACAGTTCTGTAAGAGAATTAAAAAAGTATTTATCTAGATAACTTGCTCGGATTTTAGCTAGGGCTGGACAATTGCAAAGGAAGTGCTCGACTGTTTCTTCCTCTTCCTCATCTCTGCTACTTCTGCAATATTCATGTGCGAAAACTCCTAGTCTCGAGGAATGCCTGCCAAATAGGCAGTGACCGGTTAAACAAGCCACGACCTTCGAGATATTGTCTCTTGAGAGACTAAGCAATTCCTTTGTTCTTTTCTTGTTTATTTGCGGCCATAGTAGCCTAGCCATTAGGCACGTATCTTCATCTCTCCATGACCTATTGGCCTCTTGGATAATGTGGTTTTTTATTATTAGTTTACTCGTGGCCATGGGTATTCCATATACTTTTATCACGGAACAGTTGAAGAGTAGTACCTTTCCTGGCTAGCTTATCAGCTCTACAGTTTTCCTCAATATCTCTGTGTCCCGGACCCCAAATAAGGCTGACCTTGAATACGTTACTAATATCATTTAGAGCTGCCCGGCCTTCCTGTGCAACCTTCGATCTTAGTAAAGCCGCATTCATTGATTTGATGGCCGCCTGGCTATCCGAGAATATATTTATAGTCGTTTTTGTTACGGCGTGCATATTTAGATATGCTTTATCCTTTTAAAGCTAGTACCTCTGCCTGATAGACGCTGCAGTAGTCTAGTAGTCGAACGGATAGTTCCAGTCCTAATTCTTTCGAGAAAACTCCATAGCCAACCTTATCGTCTAGCTTGGAACCATCTGTATAAAACTTAATTCTCTATGGCCTTGGTGTCTACCACTCCGTTCTTGACGGTATACTCGTCTTGAAGAGCCTTTCAAAGGTGAGTAGTCTATTTCTTGTTTGTGACTATTCAGAGAGTGCAAAATAGAAGCGTGGCCAAGCCACCGGTCTTTCCATAGCGCCATACTTTTGAGTCTGAGCCCGAGGCGGCGGCCACGTGCTTCCCTACCAGATTTAGGGCAGGTAAATTGATTAGCACTTCCAGCGCTTTGTTTGGGGTAGTCCTTAATGCATAAAAAAGCTGTTATTTGGACCTTACTTATGATTTTAGCGTAAGTCGCCTTTTGAGCAGATGGCCACCATACAAGTATTCCATACATTAAGATTGGACTAACTACAGAAGTATAGAGGTGATACGAGGTGACCAAACATCTGCACAACCTAATAATAAAAAAGGTGTTGGTTACACCTTACCTACAGAATGGTTGACAAGCATTATTGTCCCGATACATAAAAAAGGGGATAAAGCAAACTGTCGAAATTACAGAGGCATATCGCTACTGAACTCAGAGTACAAGGTCTTTACAAATATATTGTATTTAAGGCTGAGCCAATGTGCTGAAGTAATACTAGATGATTACCAAACAGGCTTAAGAGCCAACTGCTCGACGATCGACCAGGGCTTCTTAGTCAGGCAAGCCTTTGAAAAACTATATGAATACGACAGTGATATTCACTGTTTACAGGGTTGCCCATAATCGACGGACCCATCTGGCAACCCTGTATCTTTTGACAGAGACGTCAGATCGCTTAATGACATACCACGTTGGAAGTGTCAGTCCAAGAAGATTTTTACCATGGAACAGTACACGCCACGCGAGCGCTCCCAAATTATTGAAATTTACATTCAACAAAAGAAGTCAATTGTGAAAAGAAGAAGAAGAAGAAAAGAAGAAAATTGTGATGCCAATTATTCGTCGAAAGCGTATGAGGCAGTTCTGGTTTCAACAAGACGGCGCTCCACCATACACCGCTCGCACCACAATCGATTTTTTGAAGAAATTGTTTCCTCGTCGTTTGATGTCGAAAAATGGCGATTTTGACTAGCCACCGCGTTCGCCCGATTTAACGCCACCTGACTTCTTCTTGTGGGGATATTTAAAATCAAAGGTTTATATTAATAAGCCAAAGACCTTAGAAGAGCTCAAGAACAACATCTGTGAGGAAATAGCCGCTATTCAGCCGTACAGGCTTAAAAAACACATGGGTCCGTCGAATGTGGGCAACCCAGTATTTATACATTTTCAGCAGGCATTTGATAGCATAGACCCAAGTAAAATAAAATACTTGTTGCAGTCTATAGGCATGCTCAATAAAGCTTATTGCACTTGTTATTATGATCCTTACAAATACGACAGTAAAAGTTATAGCGCAAGGAGAATGTACGGAACCGTTCTCTATTGCCTCAGGGACTAAAACAAGGAGAGGCTCTCTCAACGCTGATATTTAACCTAGAGGTACATGCAATACTAAACGAAATGAACTCGAATGGAAGCAGCTACAACAAGCCATTCCAAATGTGTGCCTGTGCAGATGATATACTAATAATGGCGAAAACTAGAAATGAGCTGCAGGCTGCGTTCAAACAGCTGGAGGAAAGAATACATCTACCTGGACGGATAATTAATGCAGAAAAAACGAAATTATGGTCCGATCAAAATCAAACATTGTATCCAATGATCTGGAGTGTGGGGCATACACATTCTGGAGTGCGCCTACATGGGCATTACATCATCAGAATGAGGGCAGCCCACAAAGCATATAATGTTAATCTAAAATTGCTCAGATCTAAAATATTATCGCGTGAACAAAAATTAAGAATGTATAAATCACTGATACGACCGGTGCTTACATATGGCTGTGAACTATGGACGCTGAAAGCTAACGAGACAAAACAGCTAATGTGCTTTGAAAGAAGAATGCTCCGAAAGATCTATGGCCCGCTTAGACTGGCAGATGGCACTTATTATTATATACTATTATTATTATTATATTATTATATTAGGCACAATGCCGAACTGAAAGACATAGTTAAGAAAGAAACTATAATAAGATTTATTAAGTCTCAATGGCTTAGATGGCTGGGACATGTGGCTAGAATGCCAAGGCAGCGATCAACGAGATCTTCGCTCAATTGCAGAAAGAAAAAGGGGGCGCCCGAGGAAAAGGTGGCTAGAAGATGTGGAAGCCGATCTGAGGAAAATGCGCGTGCAATGTTGGAGGGAAGTGTCTGTAAATCGAGATCGATGGCAAGAAACTGTGAAGGAAGCAATGGTTCACCAAAGACTGTGACGCTAAGAAGAAGAATAAGAGGAAGATTTATGTTATAACTTTAACTATATATTTTATAAAAAGAGATAGTGGTGTGTTTATAAGGAGAAAAAATCGTAGGGGTGCGAATTAATAGAGGTGAGGGAGGTCGAAAAACATGAAAAGAAGGCATACAGACTCATGGCAGTGATACTTGGCTTCTGGTCCATAGGAGAGCAGCCAGCTAAGATGGGTATCCCTTACAATATATAATATACGGCCAGAGTTGTAAGCAGCCGGAGAAAAAGGGAACCACATTTCACTTTCTCTGTAAAACTTTGTCAAATGAAAAGCGAGGATATTCACCCTTGGCAACCCGCTGTTTGAAAACCTCTAACAAACCTCGCACCTAGAGCTGGTCAGCATAGACGTAAATATCCTTATAAGGTTTCTCAATCGTACAGACTGGAAGGAGTAACCCGTATAACATGTTGGCAGCGAGGATGTGTCAGGAAGATAGTGTGGAAACACTATTTGAATTCTTAAAGAAGCGCAATTTCAACCAACCAACCGACCAACGGAGAGACGCTCGTATAAAAGTGCATTTACCATAAGCATTGTCTTGGCCCTTAAGGAAAAAATTAGTGGTAAATGCAGTTGTATGAATTTTTTCTTTTCAACTTTAGACCCAACTAAGAAAACTTCAGTACTCTGTAAAACAATTGTGACATTTAGAGACAAAATAGCAGGTGGTGTAATATTCTACTGCTCTTCCACTTTCACAATTTCTATACCGCTTTTTTGTCTACTTTATTTTGTGTCCATTTCATCCATGGATCCGTTTTGTGGCAAAGGAAAGACTTTACTCAAAGAATATATTTTTCAGATGAGGCATATTTTTATCTCCGTTGTTATGCTAATAACCGGTAGTCTTAGAGAAGCCAATGCATTCTGAAAGTGGGACTGTTTGGTGCGAGTTTTGAAGTGGGGAACAATATTCACTAATTCCTATGCGAAAACAAATTAAGAATGAAAGAACTGTTTGCTCCTTTCTTAGAATGAAGGAATATCTGTATTTATTTCTTCAGTTCCAAGTAGTAGTGGCACAGAGTAATCTTCAAGATGCTATTTGAGCTATATGCTCTCTTACTGGCACCTGTCCAAATAAAAGCTTCCCATCCGCTCCTGTGGCATTAAGAGGAAACTGCATCGATGAGTGGCAGGTAAGGTGGGATAATTCTACAAAAGGGCGCTGGACGCACAAATGCATGCATAATCTAAAGCTTTGGCTGATGAGGCCACATAGTGAATCAGACATTTATCTACTCAGCTCTTGAGTGGACAGAGCTGATTAAGTGCATATTTATACAGATTAAACCACGACGACAGTCGCTATTGCGATGCAAACACAATAGAAGGTGCTCACAACATATTCTCCACTTTCTCGCGCTTGCGTTCTGCAAAAGAAAAACTTTGTAAAGTAGAACCTTTGGAGTTCCCTCTTCACCAAAAACACTCGTGCAAGATAAGTGGTGTTCAAAAGAAATGTGTAATGCGGCATGCGACTTGGTGGCTAAGACTATGAAAGTGATGAGGTGTTTGAATAGGCTGATACACAGCATCGGCGACTAATCGAGAGGACTGGTAATAAATAGGTTTATCCCCGTTTCAGGTGGGGGTGTCCCCGCTTGTGAGTGTCGCACTTCCACAACGCTTCTTAAATTTTCCTGTTATGCAAATGCACGTACACAAGTTGAGCACCTCAAATACATGCAACCTTACGCCCCGCTAAATTACATCAATAAAACATAAATCTTTCACAAATATTATTTGTGTAGTTGAATTTTCAGAAAACGAAATTTTTTTGTCTTGTCAAGCCTCTATTTGCTGACCACTTTCGCTTCAGCGACAAACTTTGTCCTTCTTCGCTAAAAGTGCTTGTAGGAAAATTGGAGGGAGGCGATTATTTTATATTCATTCAAAGGTGTACTTAGGAAACGGCAGAGGGATCAGTTGCCCCTTAAAATGTGCGCAAGTGTTTTTTAAAATAAATGTTTTTTAAATGAATTGGTAAAATTGCTTGACGGTTTAAGATGTACTCGTGTAGTCATACAATATTAACCTATCCTATCCTCCTCTAACACTGATTTGAAAATATTTAATAATATTTTACGCAAAAGCCAAACTATCATCCTATGTAAAATAAATTAGCTGAGTTCGAAAATTTACTTAATTTTCTTCCTGTCGCCAAATAGCGAGTTTGCATTATAGAAAAAGTGGGTAGATCATTAAAGTTTCTAATATTTGGAGAGCCAGAAGGCCAGGTGGCTTATTCACCGTTACATGTTTCAATAAAGTTGGAGAATGAAATTATTAACACACCTCATATTGACCAGTTTTTATTATTTACTTAATAATTTTTTAATTTGAATTACTTTGATTTTTAATAAAAATTCAGTTCTCCTATAAAAAGGACTGTATTAATCCAAGTCTCAAACGTTGGGCAAGATTAATGAAATTTCAGTAAATTTTCTTCAAAATTTCAAACTTTTTAACCAGAATTAAAAACAAAATTTCTAGTAAAATTCAGGGTATGCAGTGTAAGTTTGAAGTGGTTTCGAATGCTCCTTGATTTTTTAAATTTTTTTCTCTGAGGGAGAGAGATTTTTTTTCTATATGGAGAAAATGCGCAAGACCGTTTTAGAAGAAAATTAAGATTTTTGAAAAACCAGCGGGAATTTTGAGTCAATTATAAAATAAATAAAGGGTGACCAATTTAGAGGCATGGGATATTGAATTGAAATAAAAAAAGAAAAATTCAAATTGATTAGGCAATTTTTTCAAAGGCAAATTCAAATTAGTTGGGTAATCTTTTCATTTTTGCGTAGAACCATTCACGATATTTATTTCTTTAGATAATCCCTTTCAAATGTTGTCCGTAACTGCCCTGAAATTCGATCATCCGGAAACACCAATTTTGAATGGCTCGCTGGAGGACTTTGGTCAGTATCTCGTGAAAAGTTTGTGTAATGTAGGCTTCAAGTGAATCAATCAAGACTGGTTTATCCACAAAGCATTTAAACTTTGCATGCCTCCATTAATAAAATACCAAAGGTGTGATATCACATGATCTTTGTGGCGACTGGTCCGAGACGAGAGATTAATTGCACACCGAAACGATGACGCAATAAATTCATTGTGTTACGGACTGTATTGCAAGTAGTGCCGTCTTGTTGGAACCAAATGTTGTGGAGATCTCGGGCTTCAATTCCGGCATCAAGGAGTCCGGGATAGCGTTCGCCATTCACTGTTACATTGGCACCAGCCTCGTCTTTGAAGAAGTATGGCCCGATGATTCCTGCAGT
This sequence comes from Anastrepha fraterculus, assembly GCA_037575425.1. NCBI lineage: Eukaryota > Metazoa > Arthropoda > Insecta > Diptera > Tephritidae > Anastrepha > Anastrepha fraterculus. The sequence goes on along the minus strand of JAYXIM010013748.1, from coordinate 2,560 downwards.
CCATATACCGCACCGGTTTGTTGTTTTCAATGAATGTAATGGCTGTTCTTGAATGGCTTTGAGCTGCTCTCAGCCCAAATACGGTGACTTTGCTTATTGGCATTGCCATTAAGCCAAAAATTGGCCTCATCGCTGAACACCATAAATTGGCCTGAGCGCGCGATGATCCCTTTTCACAGAGCATCGGTTTTCGTACGATTTGTAAACGTTGTTTAGGTGTAAGTCTTTCTGTAATGAAATGCCAATAAATACTCAAAAAGTTTATGTATTTAGTTATTCGTATGATCTGTCCAAAAAAGCATATTGGAAAAATAACCTCCATTCTAATCATTCTGTATATTCCTTTAACTCCTATTGGATCATAGGGCATCCAATATCCCACTTCGCCTCTGCTGGTTCGTCGTTATGTAGCAACGTTTGATGGTGTTCGGATAGTGCTTCCAGGAATTGCATTTTTCTCAATATTTTCCTTCGGAAACCTGATTGTCGCGAGTTTTTTTACCTTAGCAATGATAAAATGATGATCAAGCACCAAACCACTATAAAATCCACGTGTATTCCTTATGTTAAGAGGGATTTTTTTATATCGATAGCTCTCTGGGTTGTGGTCAATCTGATTCGCGGTACAATGTTGATCAGCAGACAGCCACGTGATCTTGTGACAATCCTTATGCTCAATATGGGTACGTCCCACGACCAAGCTTCTTGCACTGCAAAAAAATTGATCGATATTTTCGTTCCATGTGCCTAACCCCTACTTTCCAATAATGTGCTCCCAGGAGATATTATCGGAGCCGACTTTTACGTTCAAATCACCTCTAAAAAAGATGGTGTCGCCACGATAAAGGCTGTCGTAAACAGCATTTAACTGACTGTACAAATAGCCTTTTTGACTCTCGGTTGCCCCGTCCACTGGCTCACAGCACTGATGAAAATGCTCCTCACTTTGGATTTAGAACGTACCCACAGCAATCTGACGGATAGAGGACTCCATGACATAAGTCTTCCTTCTGCTTTAGAAGAGTACCATCTCCGTGTGTTTACTGCCTTGAGGTTTGCCAGAGTACAAGAAGACGATGCTCATATTCGGAAAAAGACATTCACCCGAACTTCACTTCAACCGAGGATTTTTCAGCCTTAGCCAACATTTCTTTTTTTCTTTTTCTTTTTTTTTATTAGAGGCAGTAGAGGCGATTTGTTGGGAAAAAGTGTGCAAATGGATAGGTTGCTAGCGCGCCTACCCTGCATAATATACAAGGCATTCCCTGATCCGCTACCTGGGCACTCATGAATATGTATTTGCTATAAAGCCGCTTATACAAAAATTTGCTAAAAATTCTGAATAAAAAGTGTGAAATTTTGATGGGAATTAGATGAATGTGGAACATTTTGTGCAAAGTTTGAAACTTGGATCTATGTGGTTTTCATTATGTAATGCTTTTTGTTTAAGCAATTAGAATTAATTTGCAAATTGCGTCACTCACATTTGCTTCCATAAAAAACTATTAATTACGTCGTATTTCATATAAATCACTGGACTTTTTTAGAGATTGTCGAAAATCTGGTTTCACATTGAACTCACTTGGAACTATAGATAAATTTACTTAAATGAAAGTACGATCTTGAATACCTGTGAATGTTTCTAGCACGAAAGAAATAGTAGTACCAAAGTCAAAGGTACTAAATCACATTGGCTAACAAATAATAAATGCGAAATTCAACTGCATAAGTGCATCTTTAACTGCCGTGAGCTTGAACCCCCTCTTCAACGAAATTCTGGTACGCCCTTGCGAACTTTTCTACGCGTTTACGGTTTAGACACGTTTCTTTAGAGAATTATGCAAATTATGACGAATTCATCTTGAAATCGCAATCTAAGCAAAAACACATAAGCAAAAAACAAAACAAAAAAATTGTTTGCTTAGTTTGAATATGCGGAAGGGCACAAAATAGTATGAAATGGAAGCTATCACTTAAATATTTATTGCTTATTTGTATGATAAAAAGAAATTACCAATGAGTTAGAGAAAATTACATTTCTAAACAGAATTATCGTAAGGCTGCTTAGCCGCCTAAAAGGTTGCTGCAATTTCTTAGAGTTGTCAGTTTCCATAACTCAAATATCCCATTTATTTTGTTTATTCTTTTCATTGCGTTTTTCTCACTTTACTGCATCTTTCTTTTACCTTCAATACTATTTCTCTGAGGGCTCCTCCAGCTGAACTTAGATTTATATTTATATTTGCATAATTTAATGTTGATTGAATTGCTCGCATTACCCCACTGTTATTGCTATTATTATTGAATTATGCATACTTTCATATTCTTGTTGTTGTTATGATTATTTTTCCTAATACCCTCAGACAAATACGTTGCGAATCTAATTATGCATCATTGACATAGAGCAATAGGGTAACAGGCAATGGTCCTGAGTTGAATGAGATAGGGTAATCATCAGGTATCTGCTTACATATGTATAGGGGTTTTCATTAAGAGCGCACGAACTTTGAGTTTAAGTAAACCAAATAGTTTTAGTTATATTCCTACAATAGTTTTTGCT